>JANHFT010005016.1:0-10587 GCA_032467955.1 Pseudoxenodon macrops
AAGTTTTGGGGGTTTGGGGAAGAAACCACAGAGTCAGGTAGAGCATTCCAGGCGTTGACCACTCTGTTACTGAAGTCGTATTTTCTGCAATTGAGTTTGGAGCGGTTTACCTTAAGTTTGCATCTATTGTGTGCTCATGCATTGTTGTGGTTGAAGCTGAAGTAGTCATTGACAGGCAGGTCAATGTACAAGCAGGTTGTATTTTCGGGGAAAACACGGTAGATCCTACTTGCTCAGGTGCCGTTTCTTCGTGAATACGCAGCAATGGCACCATTATTGTCGGTTTCTTTGGAGGCACAAAGGAAGCACCGCTCACGATTTGGACATTGTTATTTGTTTTCATCTGAGGGGTGTGTTTTTAGCAAGACCAATGAGTTTTCATCCAGATGTGGTGATGTTGGGTGGCCTTCAGGAAATGGGCCAGGGATCCATTTTTTCCTGCAGTTGAATATATCTCTGAGAACCTCCATTATGGCTTTGTTTTTAAGCCTAGAAGGAAACATTTTTCCTCCTTTCCTGCACATCTCTGCTTCACTGTTGGGATCCATCCCAGTGACGTTTCTCTCATCTCACCCCAACTTTTCATTCCGTGTCAATGCATGAATCAGCTTTCTCCACGTGGCTCATCCCACTCCCCCAGTTGCCTTGCTATTAACGTTCCCCGTCCTGCGTTGTCAACAGCTTCCATCTGGCAGATTGAAAGAGCACCGGATTGATTAAAAAGTTAGAAATAAAATGTGGTCTCCCTTGTTAACCATTTCTCCCCCACTAGCTATTACGCATCCCTCCCAGTAACATGAAAATGCAAGTAGGTGAATTTATTCCCCAAGGCAAACAGGATGCAATTAGAGGAGATTAAATTGTTTTGCCGATTGCACACTTTGGGGCCCCTACCTACCTACCTACCGCTCCAGCTCAACTTCTTCCATTTTTTTTTAATCCTGCAGATATTTCACCGAGCTTGAAACTGTTTTCGATCAGCCAATCACCGATGTCTTCTACTTTTCTGTGTTCGATGTGGACAACAACCAGCTTGATAGCCAGATGTTTACTGTTACTATCATAGCAGCCCAAAACGTGCCTCCAGTTGTTACCTTTTCTGACCAAATTACGGTAGGTCAGTAACCTGTGTGTTGTGGCCTGCCGGTAGCAGATTCGGACAGTGAGGAGGTTGGGGAGGAACATGGGACAGTCCTGGAGTCTGGGGAAGGCTCGGACAAGGGCTCTGCATTGGAGGCAGAGAGGGGCCCAAGGCCATCCGGTAGTTATCAGCTGCCTCCGGAGTGCAGACATCAGCGAGGCAGAGGAACAGCTGGAGCCTGTTCCCAGTGTGTGCCTGCTCAGAGCTGCCAGAAGACAAGAACAATTAAGAGAGCAGGGTCGACTTGGGAGTAAAGCCACACCTTGGAGGTGATTGGCCCCTCCCATACGACATAAAAGAGGAGCGAACGGGATGTGGGCTTTTGCAGGAAGCAATTAGTTCATTAGGTCGATTCAAGATTTGGGAAGTTCTATTTCGGACTCTAATAGACACTGTGACAAGTTTTGCCTTGCTCTCCGTTTGGAAATTTGTTCTCTGGCAGCGTTCCAAGTGAGATAAGGTGGGTGTTGATAAACATTCGCCTGAAAGACTGTTTGCCAAGCCGTGCGGACTGTGAATGAAAGGAATTCACAGTCGTGGTAAATAAAAGAGATTTTGCTGGGGTTTGCTTCATGCTTTCTAGGTTAGAACACTGTGAGATTCAGTGTTGAATTATGTGGTACATGTAGTCCTTGACTTACGGCCCACAATGGAGCCCAGAATTTCCATTGCTAAGCAAGGCAGTTGTTAAGTGAGTTTTGCCCCATTTTACGACCTTTCTTGCCACAGTCATTAAGGGAATCACTGCCATTGTTAAATTACTAATGTGGTTGTTAAATGAATCTGACTTCCCCATTGAAATTTTGCTTGTCAGAAGTTCTCAAAACATGATCACATGACCCCGGGATATTGCAACCGTCATAATAAATACGCGCCAGTTGCCAAACATCCTAATTTTGATCATGTGATCAATGGTCGTAACTATGAAAAACAGTCGTAAGTCTCTTGGTTCAGTGCCGTTGCAAGTTCAAACAGTCACTAAAGGAATCTTAAGTTCATTTAGTGACCGTTGTAAGTTGAGGATTACTTGTACTCAAAGTTGTGAAACCAGTGAATCGGGAGTAGCATCAGGGGTGAAATCCTACCGGTTCGCACCGGTTCTATAGAGTAGGTTGCAACAGCTGGTGACATCATAGAACCGGTTCTCTCCAAATCTGTTAAATGTGTTAAATCTGTTGCTGGTGCCATTTTGTGTGCTTCTGCATGGTGTGTGAGTCAGTGCAGCTGCTTTTGCATGGTGTCTGAGTCAGTTGTGTTGTTTTGTGTTGTGTAAAAGTGTAAAAGTTTTTTGTGTTCTGTGTAAAGTGTAAAAGCACACCCACCCAATCACCTGACCTCTAAGCCACGCCCACAAAATAAGCCACACCCACAGAACCGGTAGGAAAACGTTTAGATTTCACCCCTGCTTTTAAAAGTCTGAACATGTATGGAACTAAGTAAGGAATCTGTTGGCAGGAATTGTTAGGAGGCTGGTTCTTAAGTCAATGTTTGCAAAGTTCCTTTAGCAAAAAGCAATAGAAGAAAGGGTAGAATGATAAGGAGGAACAACCTTTTACCTAGCAGCTCCTGCCTTTTTAGAACTAAAACACCCACACAAACACACCACTCCTACTAAAACAGGCATTCAGACCACATATGCTACACCCACAGATAGTTTAAAGGTCACTTTGTAGATTAGATGTCATGCATACTTCTTTGTACAAGCGTACACTTCAGAAATAGAAGGGAGAAGCACTATGCACACCCGCCTCGTGCCGTGGAGGGATTTAAATCGTCAGCACCTTCACCGTTGTCACAAGATAATTTTTTTTGCAGAAACAGGAATTATAAAAGAGGGTTCGTTGACTTGCTCTTTCGTGGCTAGCGTGAGCCTCTTATTACCTATTCCTGAAAAAATATAACACAGAAGAGGCAGACAGCAATGCTTACAAAGTGTAAATCAAACCACATAAAGAAAGATTTCTTTGTCCATGTGGTTTGAAAGGACAGACATGGGTTCCTGCCAGTTTGGACCGGTTTGCTAGAACCGGTAGTGGGAATTTCCCCCCGCTTGCCAAATTGGCAGTGACGGCCCCGAACCGGTTCTCCAGCTCAAAATCGGTGCTCCGGTCTCAAATCGGCTGAAAAACAACCCTCTGCGCATGCGCGAAACCTTCTGTGCATGCGCAGAGGGTTTTCACCTGGAAATGACAAGGGCGCGTGCACGCACACTTCCGGCGCGACTCCAAACCGGTAGGGAAGGTACGTAGGACCCACCCCTGAAAAGGATCACAAATAAAATAATAAAATCAGAGCTGAGAATCTGCGGCGATAAAGAAGCAATCACACGCTTTATAAACTTCGGATTCATAACAGCCCCTTAAATATTGGAAGACCTGCTATCATGTCAGTGTTCCCAATATCCTATCAGTGTTCATCCTGGATTCATCTTAAGTGTATCTGAGCCGAGGTCCTTATTAGAGTTTAGCATGGTCAGAATTGGTGAGGAGACAAAAATGACAATATGGCGTTATCCGTGTTTAGCAGAAGCCACACGGGGTTTAGTAAGAACATACAAGGCAAATGTTTTGTTGCATCAGTAGACTTGAGGTTTGCTTTCGATCTCCAGATACAATCTATGGATTAAAACAAGCTCCTACTATACTTTTATAATCAGCTTTCGTTTCTCGTTCTTTCATACCACAAAACTATTTGCATTCTTGTCCCTAATTAGAATAGAGTAGAGTAGAAAATAGAATAGAATATAGAGTAGAATCGAATAGAAAATAGAGTAGAGTAGAGTAGAGTAGAATACAATGCAATGCAATGCAATGCAATGCAATGCAATGCAATGCAATGCAATGCAATGCAATGCAATACAATACAATACAATACAATACAAAACAAAACAAAACAAAAGTTATTTTATTAGTTTAACAAAGCGTTCCAGCTAAAAGATTATAATGTAATTGTATTACTTCTTTTATCTTTCTGTTTCCCATGTAAATCACCAAATGTATATAATCTGTAGAAATGTCTCACTCCAGGCTCTCTTTCCCACTGTCTTTTGGGAAGAAGCCTAATGATCACCATAGTGTATTCCAATAAAAGTATATACTTTATTGCATAGCTCTCCAATCACGTTGGTTTTTATTTTTAATGAGCAGTACAACAATACAACAGTATTTAAACAATATTTAAATGAGCAATACAACAATGCAACTTGATGAGGTTCTCATCAAGTCCATCCTACCATGACTGATCTTCCCCTTCTCCCTAAATTGATAATATGTGCTGTCTGATCCTCATTCATAATCAATAAACATGTCAGAAACCTTCTTAAATACACACATTTCGCAGTGACTTGTTAAACAGCAAGAATCTGGTCTGTGCATATTCTACTTGGCATAATGCTGTATGACCCTTGCCAGATCTTGCTCATTATCTAATCTCAAATTCTTTCATCCAAAGTGTTGTCACTACTATGTAGCTTTCAGCATTCATTCCTGCTACCTTTTCATTTATATAAGGAAACAATAATGACCTTCTTACAATCTTCAGGCATTGATGTAGTCATTCCAGTTTTATTCTTGCAATTTTCCTTTTTTTTCCTTTTTCTTCCATGCCTATTTTTTTTTACAAAATTCACTACTGACACCACTTTAAAGTGGTCTGTTCTATATTCAGAATATCTTACTACACTTATATTCTTCAGTTCTCATTGTCTTATATCATAAACAATCAAATCAATTACTTTTTAAAGGTATGCTCATTCTTTTGCTGTTATACAGATAAACAATTACTCTCAAACATGTATTGAAAACATGTTTTCCTATCACTATTTATTCCACTTCTACACTATTTTCTCATTTATCACCACCTGTTCATGTTCTCCTAGTATTTTCCATGAATCACATTCATTCAGAACGTTGCACAGTTTTCCAAGATTCATCTTTCTTTTATCACTATTCACTAGTGTGATATGCACTTACCATAATCAACTACCGGTATGTATATTTATTTCATACACACCCACAACAATCAAGACGATACAAATTCTACCTTCTGACTCACATCTTAGCACTTGCAATCATGATTAAATCTACACCTTCAATTCCCTGACCAAATATATTATGTCCCTCTTTTCTCTTATTTTCATAGATACAACAACATATTCTTATTTCTCTCCTATCACATTCCCAGTCATAGTCCTCCATATACCATGGTCTTTATCAGATAAGCTCATGGAAAAATGAATAGAAAGTTCTGCATAATGCTTTTTAGCAAGATAGATAAGTATAAATGATCCAATTAGCCTTAATGTGGCCATTTTGCATGTAGCATTCTTCATTAATGGTAAAGAGACTACCTGTCAGTTTTGATATAGAGCTTCTTTTAGCAATAGCAATAGCACTTAGATTTATATACTGCTTTACAGTGCTTTACAGCCCTTTCTAAGCAGTTTACAGAGTCAGAATATTGCCCCCAACCATCTGGGTCCTCATTTTACCCACCTGGGGAAGGATGGAAGGCCGAGCCAACCTTGAGCCTGGTGAGATTTGAACTGCCAAACTGCTGGCAGCTGGTGATCAGCAGAAGTAGCCTGCAGTACTGCACTCTAACCGCTGTGCCACTGCGGCTCATTTTAGAATACTTTGTATAAAGAATGTTCTTATTAATCTCTCCCATTGTTCACACAATCTTGTTGTAGGTGGATATATAGTAGGACTGTGCTCGTTTGCTAGCCAGTCACTAGCATTACTCTCCAATATTTTTATGACTGTCATAATGCTTGAAAAGGAGCATATATAGACCTACAGCTATGTGAGTGCAGGTTTCTCCTTTGAAAAAGTTTAACTGAATCTGTAGAATCAGGTTAGAGATGAAAAGTATGCTCATATCAAGTATGAGATCAACAGAGATGCTCCCACTACTTACTCTTTCTATCTCCTTCTAAATATTGTCCATCTGTCATTAATTTGCCATTTTCACCAGAGAAAATGGAACATATCACTGAAGTTCTGCAACCATGAAATCAACCTCTTAACATATTTTTCTCCCTGATAAATAATGGACTCACTTGGCAATGCCACAGGCCTGTTTCACTTGACCTTTTCTCTTCCTGACACTATGCAAATATTCAATAATAAATTACACACAACACTTCCCATTTATTCCACATTGTAAGAGCTTCTGAACTTTTAAGCTATATCTCCTGAGTTGGAATGAGCTGATTTAGCCAAACTCTATGACACAATTGTTCCAAAAGTCCCCAAGGATGCCTAAAATGCATGCAGAACATCTCTAGCTTCCAGGTCTAGCCATTCTTTCTAACAAATTGATAGCTCAATGCTTTCCAAACACAGGAGTAATGCTTTCTAAGCATTTTCATGAAAAATTGCTCTCTGGACAAACTACTGTTACCAAAATGCTTTATGCACTAAATGCCGAGATTTAGATATTTTTGTAAAAGTTCTATAACATTCATCTTTTGGCTTTTCTACAAATTCCATAGATATTTGTCAGAAAGAGAATGATCTACATTTACTTTCTGACTTCAGTTAAAAATAAATAAAATTTGTCATATTGTGGATATTTGGAGTCGATCTCCTGAAATTGTGACAGTGTTAGTCTTACAATTCTCTTTGCTTTTAGCTTTTTAGGTGACTGTGGTTTTGTAACAGAATAACAGAGTTGGAAGGGACCTTGGAGGTCTTTTAGTCCAACCCCTTGATCAGGCAGGAGACCCTATACATATACAATTCCAGACAAATGGCTCTTCTTAAAAGCCTCTAATGACAGAGAACCCACAACTTCTGGATATTTATTTAATTATTTAATTTATTTAGTTTGTCAAACACGTACGAGATAACAGGTACAAGTATAAACATGGATATGAGCACAGGAAATGAGTACAAATAAATGGGGAAAGTAGGACAGGGACTGTAGGCACGTTGGTGCGCTTATGCACGCCCACTTACAGACCTCTTAGGAATGGAGTAAAGTCCACTGTAGACTGTAGTCCACTAAGGTTGAAGCTATGTGGGTTTGAGGATGTTTGATGAGGTTAGTTCTCTCCTTGGTTAGTTTCCACCCATTATTTCTTGTCCTGCTTTCAGGTGCTCTGGAGAATAGGTTGATCCCCTGTTCTTTGTGGCAGACCCTCAAATATTGGAACACTGCTATCCTGTCTTCCCTAGTCTTTTCACTAGACATACCCAATTCCTGCAACCCTTCTTCATATGTTTTAGCCTCCAGTCCATTAATCCTCTTTGTTATTCTTCTCTGCACTCTTTCCAGAATCTCAACATCTTTTTTATATTGTGGCGACCAAAACTGGATGCAGTATTCCAAATGTGGGCTTACCAAGGCATTATAAAATGTATAACTTCAAGTGATCTTGATTCTATAGATTGTCTGTCTGTCTATCTGTCTGTTTCTATCATGTATCTATCTATCATGTATCTATCTATCTATCTATCTACATACATATACATATACATATACATATATTCAGATGCTCTGTCACTAGAGATTTTAAAGAAGAGATTGAACAGCCATTTGTCCAGAATGAGTAGGGGGTTGAAATAGAAGACCTCCAAGGTCCCTTCCAACTCCACTATTCTGCATTCTGCATTCTGTCATGTGACTACAGGATACTGCCACCAAATCAAAATGTGAGCCTGTTGACAAGCACCTGAAATGCTGTCGTGTGACCATAGTGAGGGACAGCATGCCATTTTATAATGGTAAGGTAAAGGTTCCCCTTGCACATATGTGCTAGTTGTTCCCGAGTCTAGGAGTCGGTGCTCATCTCCGTTTCAAAGCTGAAGAGCCAGTGCTATCCGAAGATGTCTCCATGGTCATGTGGCCGGCATGACTAAACGCCAAAGGCACACGGAACACTGTTTTCTTCCCACCAAAGGTGGTCCCTATGTTTCTACTTGCATTTTTACATGCTTTTGAACTGCTAGGTTGGCAGAAGCTGGGACAAATAACGGGAGCTCACTCTGTTATGCGGCGCAAGGGATTCGAACCGCCGAACTGCCGTCCTTTCTGATCGATAAGCTCAGCGTCTTAGCTACTGAGCCACTATGTCCCTATAATGGTAGGAAGTGCTTTACATTGTGTAAACACCCTTTCTAAGACTATTGTACTTTGAACAGTTGTTAAGTGATCGATCATTAATCAAGAACTACCTATACAGATTTCTGCAGTTTATTTCCTCATTAGTTGCAAAAAAAAAATACTTCTTTCTAATTTTCCAAATTTAGCTTGTACCCTTAAGCCTTCAAATGTCAAATATTGAGCGGGTCCAGATGTATTTTCCGAGAAGAGTACTCCACTCCTCTACTCACAATGGAATCCCTTACACCACCAGACTTGAAATTCTGGGCTTGGACAATCTGGAACTGCACCACCTCCGGTGCAATCTAAATATAGTACACAAAATTGTCTACTACAATGTTTTATCTGTCAACAACTTCTTCAGCTTCAACTACAATAATATATGGGCAAACAATTGATACAAACTCAAGGTAAACCGCTCCAAACTTGATTGCAAAAAATACGACTTCAGCAACAGAATTGTCAATGCTCTGTGGTTTCTTCCCAAAACTCCTAAAACTTTAACCTTAGATTGTCTACTGTAGACCTCACCCCATTCCTAAGAGGTCTTTAAGGGGTGTGCATACGTGCACCAGCATGCCTATCATCCCTGTCCTATTGTTCCCTTTTATCTGAATCCATCTCATGTATTCATAATCTTGTCTATACTTTTATCTGTTTTCTAATATACTATAGGTAAATTTATCTAGGGTTAACTTATTGTGTTCCAAGGGGGTGACTCACATCTTTTTATATTTACATTGATATCTAACTCTTATATTTTCATAAATTATCTGGAATAGCAAATTCTTAAATTGATAGGCAAAGATGCATCAAAGGAATGCTGAACATCTAGTTACCAAGGCTACAAAAAATCTGTAGCAATAGATCTATTGAATCTATTGCTCAGGAGAGCCAATTATCTGAAACACTTTATTTGAAAAAGAGATTAGGATTAACCTTGGAATTATACAAAGTAGAAGCAACGATATGCCAAGAACAAGGCATCTTGTACACAGTTAGGAACACATTAAAGTAATAATTTGAAGAATTTAAACTTTTAGTTATTAATAACTAATCTTTCTATTCTAGAATTCAGATACTGAATTTCTGTGGTTCCACTAGGAAAAATTCAAGGAATGAAGGCCTTCTAATAACATCTTGATAGTCAGAAGACTGAGGGCAACTGTAAATCATCTATGTAAAGAGGTTTCTCCAGGTACATCAGAAATCACCGGCAGTTCACTCATGCAGTTCCTCAGGTTTCCAAAAGGATGTTTCATTAAGAAGAGCTCAGAATTCCCTTTACATGAATATGCACGTCCTCATTTGACTAGACATCCAAATGTCAGGTTTCACATTAAATTACAACAACACTGAGAAGGGAGCTGACAGCTCTGTAATTTTAGAAGAAATTTTTTTAGGTACTGCTCAACTACCTCTGCAGCTCCTCTGTACAATATTCTATATTCAACAGTAAGAACTGAGCCACTCTTTTGTCATCAATATCTATTTGCCATGGCGGCATTCCAACTGCTCTTCCATGTTAAATTCAGCGTGCAGAAACATGAGTCAAAAGATAGTCAATCAGGCTTCTCCTCCATCATGGACAGATCTGTGATGAATCCTTGAAAAACTTCATTCAGTGGCAGTTGTACTTTCAGTTCACAAAGTAGCAGTCTAAAAAATAATTGGAACCATTATCAGTTTGGCAGGTTAAGTAGGAGTTAGAACTACCCATTGACACAGAACCTGTGTTAAAGTTTGAATACAAATACTGTACATCAAAATTATTACAATGAATGGGCAGGAGCCAGAAAATTGACTTAATGCCATATTTACTTAACTTAACCAATTCACTATTTATCACACTGTAGAAAACCTGGCCAGGAAGATGTCACCAGTAGATTGGACCCTAGAATAAAACATCATATAAAATAAACTAAAATCACCATTACTTTTAGGAGACTACATCTAACAAAAAGGCTAGATCAATTTCAGATTGTGACATGCTTGGGACATGCTATTTGGAGAGGTACATCCCACTTAACTTCTAGACCAGGGGTGTCAAACTCATGGCCCGAGGACCAGATGTAGCTGTGGGATACTTAAATCCAGCCCGTGGGGCCACCCTGGAAAGAGCAAAGGATTGGCCCATGGCATTCGGTCCTCCTGAACTCCGTTTTCACTGGCAGAGGGTTGCAGGAGGCCATCCCAACCAAAAACAGAGACTGGAAGCCTGTTTTCACTGGCAGAGCACTCGGGCCACCACAGGTGCTCCTGACATGAGTGACGTCAAGCTTGCCACACACACACGGCCATAACCCCCCCCCCAGCCCCCTGAAGTCAAACACAACCCT
>JANHFT010005016.1:10597-22317 GCA_032467955.1 Pseudoxenodon macrops
GACGAGGCAGCAGGACTCCTTCCTGGGGGGTGGGGGGGGGGAGGAAGAAGAAGTGCTGTAATTGAGTTTAACACCCCTGTTCTAGACTCTAGTCAAACATGGTTTGTAACTTCTAATCAGAAAGCTATTAGAAGCATTTTATGCCATTAATAAGTTCCTTCTTGAGGAAAGGCAGGCCCTTTTGTTTTAAAAAGGCAAGTATTGGATTTCTTTTTAAGAAGCCTATGTTGGATTTTTGTGAGATGGGCAGAACTAGGACAGTACTGAAATGTCAGTGGTTGGGCAAAGTGACTGGGAGATTTGATTTCTCAATTCCAGGCAATTCTGAGAAAAGCAAATAATGATATCAAGGATGAAAACTATCTGGGGATTAGTAGATTAAGTTGACTCTGCTGTTCCTTCTGGACCCTTCAGCAACCATAAGAACTGAAGGCTTTAAAATGGTTCTGTTCCTCTCTTTCAGGAATATGTCACACCATATCATTTGAAAGCAGCTACTTCTCAAAGCAAGATGAATTATGTGGTGCTCCTCACAGTTCCTGTCATGACCCCATTGGAGTCTGACTCTGAGATGGAAGATGAACAGCTGACAGAGAGTGAGATAGTAGCTCCAATGGCTGAGGAGGAAACTGGGGAAGGGCAAAGTCAGGCTGGGCAGAACAGGGGAGAGGTAGAACAAGGAAGAGGGGGTTCTGATGAAGACCAAGGCCCATCCCCTCCTCATCCTAGGGCACGGAGGGAAGAACTCAAAAGAGAGCAATGTGGGTTGCATGGCTTACAAGGAAGGAAAGGGTTCTGATTCCCTTCATAAGGCACACCTGGGGATGGAGTTTAAAGGAGAGGCAGTTGGGAGGGGTGTTTGTCGGGAACAAACATTGAATTAATCTGGTGCTGAGAGTTGTGGCCTGCATTCCTGTCATTCCCTCCTGACTGTGTGAATTACTGCCATGCTACTGTGTGCCTAGTTTGTCTTGCTGGGATTATTCTTCCATCTGGAACTCATTATCTTGCCCTGTTGGAGTGATTGATTGCAGTCATTCTGTTTACAGCATTGGGACTGGAGTATCTTCAGGTTTGTGAGAGAGCTTTTCTCCAGGCTGTAAAAGGGACGTTGGGGGCAGAATTAGTGCCAATAAAAGGATTCATACCAGTTCTCTGGCTCTGTTGCCTTCGCGCCACACTCCAGGTCATCACAGTTCCATTTCCCCCCCCCCATGTTTTTCAATATCTGATGATAGTCACTTAAATTATCTATAAAACTGTAACATTTGTAGGGAACCTGGGGGTTAAGTAGTGGAGCTTTTCTGGGTAATGTGGCGAAAAAACTACAACTACAGAGGAGCTGTGGTGGTGCAATGGTTACAATGCAGCACTACAGGCTACTTCTGCTGACTGCCAGCTGATTGCAATTTGGCAGATCGAAAGTTGACTCAGCCTTCCATCCTTCTGAGGTGGGTAAAATGGGGACCCAGATGGTTGGGAGCAATATGCTGACTCTGTAAACTGCTTAGCGAGGGCTGTAAAGGACTGTGAAGTGGTATATAAGTTTAAGTGCTATTGCTTTCCCCAAAAGATGGATGTTTAGATAGTTAAGTACTTCCAAGGAAGAAAAGACCTCACTCACTACCCACTTTCATTTCCATAAAATTGCTCTTATTGTTAGCATAGAATCTGACATTTGATGTCCCACAATTTATACCACTGGTTTTAACTCTGCTATTTGAAGCAACAGAAAATGTGTTTGGTTCAACACCTTCTATTGTATAAGACAGATATTTCAAAACCGATGGTATGTTCCGCTCCTCTCTGAGAAAGATAATCTTTCCTAATCAATTTTCATATGACTCAGATTCAATGTTTAGTAGGAATGTACTTGCAAGGTGCTAGAGACTAACACCAACTATTACCACCATCATCTTTGGCTGCATACCTGTCAGGCACAAGCAACAGATCCACATGTGTAGAGTTCAGGATTAATGTCTATGGAGAGTTTCAGTCGTCATGGTTGTCCCAAAGGTGTTTTTTCAAGAGGCCAGTAGACTTTCTGGTTTTTCTTTGAAGAAAAGAGTTCAAGCTTATTACTTTATTTCTTTCTGCCTGTTATACAGGAATCTCCCCAGACTTTCAGACCCAGCCTGGGAATGGATAGATAAAGCTCTATAGAGCTCAAGGGGGTTAATTCTGGATCTCTTGAGGTTGTTCAAGGACTTGAGACTAGTTCCAAGCTTGAGCCCCCCCCCCCAGTTTTCCCAACAATACAATTGACAATGGAACATTAGACCACATGAAAGGCAGTTGTTACTTATATTTCTGCATTTTTTCTTAGATTTTTCTCTCTCCAAAATAAGTATAGTTTTGATACTGACATATATGAATAGTGTCTTTCTATCTCTCTTGCACATAAAGATGCACACCAGTTCCTTTCAGACAAATATACAGGAAAATGATAGCAGATTCAAATGTTAAGAACATTCGTTTAATTCATGAAATATTAGTACATGGATTGGAATAAAGTTTTTCTTCAGACTTCCTATAAGATGAAGCTCTTAGTTCAAAAGCCATGTAGAAAAATATGGAAAAACGGCATATAAATATTTGTATATTAGAAAAAAGACATATACAAAATATGGAAACCCATGGGTAGAAATAAATGTTAGTTTTAATATTCATTTCTAAACAATTGCACACTGACTCAAACTAAATACAATTATTAGAGACATGCAACAGTAACTCATGCCACTAATATTCTGGTCAATAATAATCTCTCAGAACATACATATTGTGTACCTTTTCAACTCACATTCCTAAATATCTAGTTTCTGAGATATAATTACTAATGCAAGTAGTCTTTAACTTGCAACCACAATTGAGCCTTCAACCTCTGTTGCTAAGACATGTGAGTCATGCTGGATTTTGTAGTGGTTGTTAAATGAATCGTGTGGTATCTTGATAAATCATCCTTCCTCATTGATTTTGCTTGTTAGAATTCACCTGCGAAGGTTGCAAATGATGATCATCTGACCTCAGGATACTGCAACCATCATAAATACATGCCAAGCACCTGAATTGGTCATATGAACACAATAATGCTGCAATGGTTGTAAATGCAAGGACAAGTCACTGTTTTCATTATGGTCATAACTTTGAAGGGCTGCTAAACAAAGGATTGTACATTGAGGACTATCCATAGTTCCAAACAGTAATGAGTTGTACCATTGCTATTTGTAAAATAGGAAGCCTGTTTTTATTTTGTCTTAAAGTCTGTTCAGGAAATGATTGTTTATTACTTAGATGATATCTTACTTTTCCTTCAAGCTGTCCAGCTGGAGGACCTAGTATTCTCTCCTGCAAGATATTTCCTACAATAGACCTGAGAGAGTCACTAACCCAAATTTATTAAGTGAGTTTCCATAATTGAGAGTAGACTTGATTTTATTATCCAAAGAAGGGGCATTGCTCTGTTTCAGGTTCAAGCCATTACATCTGCTGAATCCCACTTGGACAGAACAGAACACAGAACACAGAACACAGAACACAGAACACAGAACACAGAACACAGAACACAGAACACAGAACACAGAACAGAACAACAGAGTTGGAAGGGACTTTGGAGGTCTTATCGTCCAATCCCCTGCTCAGGTAGGAAACCCTATACAATTTCAGATGAATGGTAATGTCCAATCTCTTCTTTAAAACTTTCAGTGTTGGAGCATCCACAATGTCTAGAGGCAAGTCGTTCCACTGATTAATTGTTCTAACTGTCAGAAAATATCTCCTTAGTTCAAGGTTGTTTCTCTCCTTGATTAGTTTCCATCCATTGTTTCTTGCCCTACCTTTAAGTCCTTTGGAGAATAGGTTGACTCCCTCTTTTTTGTGGCATAAATATTTGGCAATCCCTTAGATATTGGAACACTGATATCATGTCACTCCTAGTCCTTGTTTTCATTAAAATAGACATGCCCAATTCCAGCAACTGTTCTTATATGTTTTAGCCTGCAGTCCCCTAACTAACTTTGTTCTTCTTCTAGAGTCTCAACATCTTTTTTACATCATGGCGACCAAAACTGGATGCAGTATTCCAAGTGTGGTCTTACCAAGGAATTATTGAGTGGTATTAACACCTCATATGACCTTGATTCTATCCCTCTGTTAATGCAGCCTACAACTGCGTTGGCTTTTTTGGTGGTTGCAGCACCCTTTATACCACTCTGAATTCTAAAAGCTAATTTGTCAATTAAAATGAATAGTATATTAGGAAAATGCTGCACAAAATATATGTATTTATACAAAATAATATACAAAATGTGCTGTGTTAAAATTTGTGAAAAGTGAATACATATAATATGTCAAATATTTGCATAGTAGGAGAAATATGCAACATAAACATTTTATTTATTAACAAATTTATATAGCTGCCCAACTCACACATAGGTGAATCCAGGGAGCTTAACAAATTAAATTGTTTTTATAATATTATCAAACTAGTATGGTAAAGAATTAATTGAAACCATGAACAGATAACAGAAATTGAGGAAAATCAAATGAGTAAATTGGCCATCTTTTCTTGATTATATTGGGTCTGCTCTGTTTTAGCTTATATTTCAGACAGCAAAAGGACAATTTTGTAGTCTGACGTTTTCAGGCTGCTAACATGATGGGGTTTAGCATTTCTTGATAAATTTCAGTCTACCTGGATATTTTATTATTTATGGAACAGATAAGACTGTATAAAATGGTTTTCTATTCATGCATGTCATAAAGATAAAAATTATCTCCTATAATAATTTTGTTAATTGTACCAGATAAAATCGACAAGAAAAAGGTCAACTGTAAGTGCTTAAGAAAGAAATTTTTCAGCTATGTTCATTGCTTTGGCAACACACGTTAAAATATTTTGAAATTCTGTTTGAATATTACAATCATTTTCATAGATATGAAAATTGCAAAAGCCAATTTCTACATTTGTAGCACTGATCAGTAGAATCCTATTGGCACAAGACTTTGTGTGCTTGATGAGGATCAGGTTACTTTCTTCTTTCTCCTCTTCCTCCTCCTCCTCCTTCCTTCTACACAGAACGAAATAGTAGTCTTGGGTAAAAGATCCCAAAGGATGGGAGGGGACAGTCTCTCTACAGCTTTCTCTCTAGCCTCCTCTTCAATTTAATTTTGATAAAGGGCAAAGCTGTGTTCAACCTGGACTCTCTCCTCCACTGCTGCCCTCTGATATTGCAGAGGGCAATGTTGAAGTAAGACTTAGCAACCAGTTTGATTGCAATACACCTTCCAGGCCAGCCCTGTGGCCAGAAAGGTTGCTAGCTCTACCAATTAGAAGGCTGTAGTGCAAACAATCTCTGTCAAAAAGAAAGAGAGAGAGAGAGAGAAAACCACATCATTTTATCAGAAACCACAGAATATTAATTATCCTTTCATTTGATATTTCAAAAGGTCTTCTCATGAATTTAAACTTTGATGTTTACTAGTCTAATTATTGTAATGATTTCATCTCAGGATAGGCACTGTATATAGTAGTGTGTATTGAAACACTGAGAAACTCACAGATTACTCTTGCTCTTTTTTCACTAAAACTCTGAGGCTTAAACATCAGCCAAATGAAAACATGCGTTGTATAAGCTTAGATGATCCAACCGATTCTTTTCCCTGCAAGACAGTTTTGCTGTATTTCAACAGTTTTATTTTCTTTTAAATCCCCCCCCTCCCCAAGGAGTGTAATTCAAGGCAATCACAAGATGCTCAACCTCTCCCGCTGTTTCTTCTGCTGTTACTTGTTCCTTTTTCTTGTTATTCTGAACTGAATCTCCACACAGCCCTGGGTATCTTTGCCTGCTTTCTTGCCTTATTCGAACCCAGGGGCTGCCTTCCAGTCTGATGAATACAAACTGTTTGATTTGGGAAATGCCCACGCCTGTGAGAGTATTTTGCATCTCTGAAGAGTTCAGATTCATTTGCTCCTTCTTTCCTTCTCTTTCCAGGCAGGCAACGCAGAAGCTGTATAAATAGCCAAGTCTGTGCTACCTCCAGTTTGAGATAATCCAAGCATCTCAGAAGCGAGGCATACAGAAGGGAGAGCAACGAGCAGCTTCCAAAATGAAAGATGATGTATATTTCAGACTCAATCTCCTGAGCAATCTTGGGAGGCTTGGATGGATTACAATAATACTTCAGCAAGGCTGCTGATATCCATAAAGAGCTGTCACTAACCAAGCCGGATAAGAGCTGGAGAGAATGTTATTCTTTCCACATCAGATTAATTTGAAGAGCTGATATCCTGGAAAGGATAAGACCTGAACATTCTGATGGATTAAACTTTTAAAACGCTTTGTTAGTGGAATGGGTGAGTGTTAAGGCTTCTTTTAATTTGCAAGAGGAAAATGGCATGATATTAATTCTTAAAACAATCCACTATTATAACACTTTGGCAATTATTTCAGAACAGATTACTGTTGCCAGAGTGGTACTTTTTTTCTGTTATATTTTAGCCATGCTTAAAATCATCTATGCAAGCAAGGGTGTTATTAAGCTGGATAAGTTTGGATGCTAGGATGTGAATCTTACTTGATGTACCTGTTTCTAGGTAAAAATACATGGGCTGGGCTGCATGATTCCAAAATGTATATTTTCATTTTCTTTCTCAACCTTTGTTATGCCAAAGCTTTTACGTCACTGGGTTTTCACACAAATCAGAATTCCATTCATTTCAACATTCCATTATTTTGAACGTTGACAAGGGGAATAGAAGCCCCAGATTAAAATGAAGTTTGTGAATGGGGTTTATAGTTAATCTGTGCTACTTGATTCATCTCTGAAACTACTGAAAGACTAAGGGTCCTTACTTTAAGGGTTCATACTTTTAAATAAAAAGATCATTATATATTTTTTGTTAATGAAGGTGTTTTTTTTTAATCACACACATATTGCTTTTAAAAGGTTGCTTATACTGTAGTTTTGATTATGAGAGCTATTTTCGGTATAAAAGGGAATATTTGTATTTTAATTCAATTTTCATTCAGTGCCTTTTGTCATTAAATTATTATAAAACAAAGTTACTATAGGCTTAAGATACCATTTTAAGACTGACTTCAGAGGAATGGCTAATAAGTAAGAGGCAATGTTGAAGATAAATATCAACTGTATCTTTATAAAATGGAAAACTATATTTGCTTATACAAAGCAATATTTTTAAAATTAGCTTATATTTTAGTTATGAAATCTTATGAAATCTGAACACCAGCCTACCAACAGAGGCAAATTATAACTGAAGTGTATGATTAGCTGTATGCTTAATTAACAGCAGACACAATATTACATTTTCTCCATTGGATAATGATTTAGCACCTCTGCTCATGCATGTTTACAGTTCAAAAGTAACTCATGAGCAGTCAAAGAACAGAGATGAGATATTAAATCATAAAGATTTAAAAGAATTTAGAGAGAAATAAGAATCTAGAAGTGAAAGAGTGTCTTTGTTTGTAAAGAGCAAATAAACAAGAAATGTATAATATTGCTCTTTATCAATTAAAAAAACTACAATATGAGAGTTCTGCAGGAATTTATTTGATATTAGTTCTTTTTCCTAATAGATTCTGTTGGACTCTGAGCAAAATATAGCATAACTAATTAAGTAAAAAAAAAATCTGAAAATGAAATTTGTTTAGCCCTCTCAATTTTCTAATGCATGTTGAATTCTAAATCACATTTCCCTGGAAGTAAATCCATAGACAACCAGTGGAACATACTTATTTGTTTTCAAGAGATGATGCTTGAGGGAGTTGCATCACAGATCTGAGCATGTTTACTCTGGCATACTCAGTGTGCTTTGGCTTACAACTTCAGCATCCTTTCTGCAAACGTTATTAAGCAAATTAATACATGTGAGTTTATTAAAAATAGGGTTTAAAATTTAACTGAAAATGAAAATAGTTCCATAGAAAAGACAAACCATTTAATGTTATTAATGAGAGTGGTTTCTTTAAAAGTAACCTTTACAATTCAGTTTTCCACTCCTACTTCTAATGTTCAGTCAAATAATTCCAAGTATTGAGGTTGTCTGCATTGAACGCCTAAGTAGGATTATTTAGGTTTATAGAGAGGGATCCAAAATATTTATCTCACAATCTCAATTTTTACAATAATTTCTGATTTTGAACGGTGGTGATGGTGGAAGGCACTATATAAACTGATTTCTCAATTTGAAGCATAATTTCCTTTTTATTTTTTTTTGAGGTTGATTCAATGCAGAAAAAAATGGCCCCAATTCTTTAGAAAATGTTTCATCTGTACAAATTGCAGTGCATGGAAGCAGATTTTCCTCTTTATAATATCAAAGCAATAATGCCTACTAAGACAAACAAGTGATAACAGACTCTTATAATACTAATTCAGTATAATGTTGTCTTATCCTTTAGTAAACTGATATTATTTCCTCTTTCCTTTTTCCTTCAGGTATACATGGTAAGGTCATAATTTAATATGTGGCATTTATGTAACAAATATAGCTATTAGTTTGCTGAAGTTATTAGAAGACGTTCACCTGTAACGTGTAAATTGGCTCAAGTTTAAAAGAATTTGAGACAAACAATCACTCTTGAGATTTAGGAAATTCACACCCTGCATGTCATGTCATTACATGATTATAAACAGGAGGATTATTATTTCTGTCATGAGCTTCAGACACAAAGAAAATACATCTGTCAAATTAAGAGATAATCCAATCTACTTTGGATGTTTCTATTTGGTAACTCTGCAAATTCAACTAGATTATTCCTGAAGTTTTGCATGCCCTTTTTGTTATAAATAAATAAATGGATGATGATGATTATGATGACGATGATACCATCATTTGAGTGAACACTGTGATTCCATTTCAGCCCTATAAACATAGTTCTTTCCTCTGCCCATAAAGTGGACTACCATTAGTAAAGGAAAGTTCTGTGCATGTAGCAGGAAAGCGGGGATATAGCAGAAGTCTTGGACACCTCTAATGGCAGTGAAGGAAATGAGCATGTTAAAACTAAACTGATGAACATATCACTTTTGTTTGTTTTGCCTCCGAGAGGCTGCTATATAAAATCTAAGAAGGGACATCTATCACTTCTATGAGGGATTTTTGAGCAAATTTTTGATTGCAAATGTGCCATAGATTTTAGCTAGGCAGATTAAGAAATCATTAGTTTGGGAAACATCCCTCCACTCTGAAACCTCAACTGCAAATTTTAGGATATGATCTGAAGCCCATTTCATAGCGATGTTGTAGGAGAACTGATAGCAGAAGCCATCTGCTTCCCTTGACTGTTATAGAATAGTCCGTCATAGAAAGAACAGCTACCCAGTAAAAATTAAATACAGTTATATGGATATAAGGCCTGAACTGGATTGTCTTATGATGCCAGAGGATTGGGATTAATCTATTTCCCCATACATCAGTTCTAAATGGAAGCTCTGACACTAAAAATTGCTATTTATTGCTGGAAAGGAAACTAGAGGCATCATGTTAATTTGTTAATGACTTTTCCCATTTTAGATAAATAGCAACTCCTTTGTAGGAATGAATTAGATCCAGCCATGGAAGACTAGTTTTACCAATAAACAAGTGGAGGCAATCAGCTTGTGTGTATAAAAAAATGCTGGAGGGAAGAACTGCACGCCATTCAGCTTTACTTGTTTCCTCTAGATACAAGGATGTTGCCTTATTAGGATAGTGAAGATATCTGGGTTAATATTGAACCAAGATTCAACTGTCAGTCAGATCAGTTTTTGTACAAAGAATGGAAGAAATAGCTCCATTTTGATACTCACATTGGAAGCGTGTCTTACATTAGTCATGAATTCACACAACATTGGCTAAAGTCGTTGTTTTGCTGATTATTTTAGTTTTAAAAAACAGAAATAAAACGAAGTATCTTGATAAAAAAAAGCCTGGCCTCACCATTACCACTATTTTTACTCACACTGACTCACAAGGCAGTAGAGTAGTGTTCAAACCCAGTTCCAGCTACATATCCAGATGTAATTTTAATGGCAATTTAATATCCAGATCACCGCTGAGGGAGCATTCCAGGTCAGAAACAGGTTTAGTCATAAGTAGTAGAGACAATGTGCTGAAACATTGCAGAAATAGAATGAAATACAAATCAGCAGAACCTGGATTGGTTGGTGAGTGGAAGGAGATATGCAGAGAATTTCAGGAGTTTTTACAAGTCTGTATCTGCAACATCCTGAAACAATTTTAAATTTAGCGGTTCAGTAAATGTCATTAAAACACAGTTGATTTAGATGATAAAAAAATTAAATGGGTCAGAACTGCTTTGCAAATATTTCAGTTCAATCTACTCGTCTGTCAATTGCAGTAAAACATATAATTATTTGCTTTTGTTATAGTTTATATTATAGTATAACAGATGGCTTGAGAGTGGAATTTCACAGATGATACTGTATATCAGTAACTTTCTTCAAAAACTGCTGGTGTATCCAAGTTCTCTCTAGAGCCAATCTCCTTTTTCCTATATTTTTGGGAGACTGAGCTAAAAAAAAATTCAATAAACCAGCCATTGAACCCTATAGGACATTACAACTTGCTGAAAAGTACATAGGGTATATACATTTCCTACAGACAGTAATTTTTAAACTACTGGATAACTTTCTAGCTTCTTGGAAAGTTATGCTGCCCAGGGTTGTTAGTTGGTTTGACTTTATTTAGAAAATTATAGAAGAGTTAAGATAATGAAAGAAATATTCTTGTCCATTGGTATTATAGTCTGGCTTTAATTTAATGTTGAATATTTTAATCATTTATTCAGACTGCATTTCACCCAGAAATACAGTATAACGGATACAGTGACATTTTAAACTAGTGTTTAAACTAGGCAATTGTAGCCATTTGAAGTGCTAAACCTAACGAGGGCCCAAAATCTGTTTTGACATTTTTCAGAAGTTTTCTTTCTTTTCTTTTTGGCCTTATTTTCAAAGCAAATCAGAAATTATTTTTCTCTTACCAGTATTTTTAGCTCATTTTACCATCCTATTGCTGTTCCACATTATTCTGCTACCATAGAGTTTTTCTGGCTGTCCTCAGTAGTCAGCCTGGAAAAAAATTCCAGGAGGAATTTCTTTAGGAAAAAAATATTTAAGATTTCACTGAATTGGGAGAAGGCAGGGAGGATGCAAATTGCTGAAGAGATTATTATATAATGAAAGACACACCATTCAGACCCACCTATGAGTCACCAAGCATTGAAGTAAGTCCAAGATCACTCTCCACTGTGAAAATTTCACAGAGAAAATCTCAAGAGCAAAGGCCTTTTTGAAGGAAGGGAAATGCAGGGTTTCCTTTTTGTCTAGTATTACAGAAGTCTCTTTCTACTTTATGGCTTAATCATCTGCAAACTTATTTGCTTCTTTTTTCTGGAATCCTTTCTCAGCTTTTTTTTTTTCACTTCAGACTTGCATTTAATTTTCTTCTCATAAATCTATTCTGCTGAAGTTTATATTTTTTGTATATTCTTTGTATATTGTATATCAGGGGTAGGTTCTAATTTTTTTTACTACTGGTTCTGTGGGTGTGGCTTATTTTGTGGGCATGGTTTGAGGTCAGGTGACCGGGTGGGCGTGCTTTTACACTTTATACACACACACACACAACACAAAACAACACAACTGACTCACACACCATGCAAAAGCACACAAAATGGCCCCTGCCACAAGCA
>JANHFT010005016.1:37253-50584 GCA_032467955.1 Pseudoxenodon macrops
TGGAAATGAAATTTGAAAATGAACTGTGTGAAAAATAAAAAAAACTATTTGGAAAAAAAAAAGAAAATGATTGTCACTGACAACATGTCATAAAAGTATATTTATCTATAATGAAAGGCAACTTTGTTGAAGACTGCAGCCTACATGCTTTGGATTAAAAAGAAGAAAAGGAAAGATGACGAATATGCATATTTCATTGGACAAATAACAATAATAATGTGGTTAAAATAGGTGAAATAATATAGCAAGAAAGAAATCTATAGTATTTCTAAAAATAAAGAGCTGAATTCCCAAAGCCATTGAAGTCTGAAAAACTAGAATAAATAGGACAGTTATATCTGCTCTCCTCATATAATTCCCACCACACTCCACGATTCAATTGATGTTTGGGGTATATTATTCCATTCCAAAGATGAATAATTATTACACCTTATTCAATAAGGTGGCATCCTTACCCAGCGAACTATAAGTATTTCGCATTAGGAAGACAAGGAAAATGCAAGCTTGCAACCAACTCTGCAAATATATGTGTGACATATGGTTCCGGGGGGATTCCCTGATTGCTTGGCAAAACCTCTTATATCTTAAAGCAGTTTGTGCCGCTTCCTTCCCAGCATGCCAGTAGCTAAGCTGTGGACAGGATTGAAAGTTTTAGCATGATATTATAGGGTGGTAATAACAAGAACTACAATAAAATTGAGCCTGTCTTTACACTGCAGGATACATTCAGTTATTTTCCCTATCCGGAGCAAAAAAAAATCATAAGCAATGAAGAAGTGATTAACACTCAAAGCAATTCCCTGTGGTGTGGAATTAAACAATTTTATTACATTGTCTCAAGGCATTGACCCAAATAAACTATAACACAATCTCACATTATGAAGAACAATATAATCTTTAACTTTTTGAATATTAGCAGACCTGCAGTCCAAGATATAAATAAGCAGGGATGAATTCAGTGGGATGATTTGTCCAAGACAACTATTCATATGATTTTTATCAAGCTTTAGTATAACAGAACTAAAACATATCATTTAAAAAATCCTCACCACTTGTCTTAAATCAGAAGCTAGGTCTTCAGCAAGGGGGGAAATATATATGTATAAGAGGATAATTATTGACTTTTTGGGTGTGAATACCCCTTTTGTTTCAACTACATGCGGTACATGAATCTTCTTTAAAATTGGGAATGAAACCTTAGCTTTATGCAACTTAAATGGTAAAATAAATTCCAAGAATGTAGATTGACATAGTGCATTAAGGTCCTAATCCTCAAGCAAGCTAACGAACAAGGTACTTTGAATCCCAAGTATCAATAGTTGTTCTGACTCTATCCCAAGTTAGTAAGTAGTAAGTTAGTTAGTAAGACCACATTTAGAATACTGCATCCAGTTTTGGTCACCATATTATAAAAAAGATATTGTGGAAAGAGTGCAGAAAAGAGCAACAAAGGTCTGGATGCTAAAGCACATGAAGAATAGAAGTATGAGGGGTGACACAATAGCAGTGTTCCAATATTTGAGAGGCTACCACAAAGAAGAGTGGGTCAACTTATTCCCCAAAGCACCAGAAAGTAAGACATGAATAATAGATGGAAACTAATCAAGGAGAGAAGCAATCTAGAATTAAGGAGAAATTTCCCGACAGTGAGAACAATTAACCAGTGAAACAGCTTGCCTTCAGCAATTGTGGGCGCTCCATCACTTGAGGCTTTTAGAAACAGCTACTTGCCTGGAATGGTATAGGGCCACCTGCTTGAGCACCGGGTTAGATTGGAAGACCTCCAAGGTCCCTTCCAACTGTGTTATTCTGTTCAGTTTCTTTCAGTTTTGGTGTTGGCAGCCAATGGATAGCTACAACTGAGCAACTTGCTCCAACCTGGATTGCAATAGGTTTGAAATGTTTAACGTAGCAGATGCCCTGTTCTCAAATTCTGTTCCTTCACTGACCAACTACATGGTAATCCCTAGCTGATCTTAGTTGATTTCAAAAAATTAAACAGAGGAATGGTTGAATAGCAACACATGAATCTCATGAGTTTGCAACACAGTATATAACCGTGATGACAAAGTGTTTAGAATGCAGTACTGCAGGCTATTTCTGCTGACTGCTGGCTGCCAGCAATTTCGCAGTTTGAATCTCACCGGCTCAAGGTTGACTCATCTTTCCATCCTTCCAAAGTAGGTAAAATGAGAACCCAGATGGTTGGGAGAAATATGTTAACACTGTAATCCGCTTAGAGAGGGCTGTAAAAGCACTGTGAAGTGGCATATAAGTCTAAGTGCTATTGCTATTTAATAAGTTATTGAAAGAAAAGTTTTATTGCTCTAACTATCCCATCTTAGGGACTTCTGATTATTATTGCAAACTACTCAGATGTAGAAAACATCATAAAAATAGCAAAATCTACTGAGGTATTAATGAATTTTTTTATTAGGTAGTGGAAAATAAGGACATTTTTTAATTAAATAACTCAGCAAAAAATGTGACCTACAATCTGTCACCTACACATTCTAAGAACAGTTATATATATTGCAATACGATTGGTAGAAATTGAGCAAAAGGCAGTAGGAATGGCATAAAATGCATTATATGTTAATGTGGATGTGCCCTAAATTTATAGGATACCTGAAATTCCAGTATTGGCTAAATCCATACTTACATTCTTCACTACAGCTTGCAATGTGAACATAGCACAAACATTTGCATATTTGGGGAAAATAATGAAATGTGTACATTCAGATAAATGAATGTGACAGTATAGATATTATGGAAATATATGCATACAGTGCATTACATTTGGCAAAAGCTGCTTGTAAATAAGTATATCAAATGTTCACCGGAACTGGGAGCCAGATATGCTCCGCACGAGAAACTAATTCTGTTCTTCATGTCACTGTTTTTTTCTGCAGCCAGTGCAAGTGCTAAATTTGGAAGAATGGCCTAGGAGGGCTACTGAATGATATATTCCCCTTGGCTTAATGAGGTGTGGGAACCCCCAAAAGAGGTTCATGAATAAATGAAGACTGGTGTACCCCAGGCCACACATCTGCCAAGGGAAGTGCAAGGACTTTCCATTACGTCAACATGAATTTCACAAAGAATAGTGCTCTTTCTGTTACGTCCTCTGGGAGGACTAATAAGCATGTCTGCCGCTGGTTGGGTAAACTAGCGGCGGGAAATTTAAAGCCATGTCAGTGGCCAGCAGGTGACCAGGGAATCCCATAAAAGCGGCTTCCCTGCAGCCTGCCGGCAGTTCCGTATTGCTTCCGCCTGGCTCCAATAAAGGTAGCTGACTGTTCCTGTGCCTCGTGTCTTCCTTACTCGCACGATTTAACAGTGGCTGTTTCTAAGAGATGCCGAACAGGTGGAAGAGGGCTTCCTTCTAGGCAAGGAGAGGTTGGGAAAGACCTGGGAGTGTTTGGGAGTGCACAAGAGATACCTTGCAGTTCAGGGGCAGCACAGTGTGTGCGTGTGTGTGGGATTGAGCATAGATTGAGAAGGGTGAATGGGGGTGCCTAAGGGAAGTCACAAAGGTCATGGAAGAGTCAAAAGAAGGGGTGGGTCAGGGAGAGTACGTGGGAGTGCACATGACATGCTGCATGGGTCAGGAAAGGTGCATGTGTATGACGCAGATCAGGGGATCACACAGGGAGCAGCATTGGCTGAGTATAGTATGTGGGGCTGCCTGCCTCCTTACTTCCACCCTTCCTATTCCTCCTTCTCTATTCCTTTCTTTCCCTTCTCTTCTCTTCCTTTCCTTTCCAAGCAGGCAGGTAAACGGCTATTGCTGGGTGGGGGAGGGAGAAAGAGATTATGAGAGTGGCTGGGAAATGCAATATTCAAAATGAGCATCATGTGGCAGTGGCAGCAACCACAAGCCAAGTGCAGAAGAACTAATAGCACTAAAGCAGCCAGAATATCCCCAAATTCCACTCCCTTGGAAGCCATGGGTCCTGGATTTTGGACACATTCTAGAATTAGCCCATTTGAGGTACCTAGGTTCAAAATGTGTTGCCCTGCAATGTACTGATTTTAGCCCAGTTAAAAATCATAACAATGAGAGTCTTAGTAGCATACAAATTGAGCCAAGTCAAAGGAGAAGACTGTGGAACACAGGAGTATTTTGGGACTGCATGCAAACATTGAGATGTGCACTATTCTATCCCTCACACCCCACCTAAGTGAAATGGTTCTCTTCTTTTCAACCTCTGTGGAATCTAGTGGGGGCGGAATCAAGAACATGCTTGGGCTTTGCGCAGATCTAGTCAATGAAGTAAGAAGGTTTAGTATAGCTTTTTTTGTTGTTATTTATTTATTTTGTCGAGAGTGTATACGATTACAGACAAAGAATAAACATTATTGTGAATATATAAGATGTACAAGCATGGTTATGAGTACATGATATTTTACCAATACATGGGGACATTAGGACAGGGATGGTAGGCACGTTGATACACTTATGCATGCCCCTTACAGACCTCTTAGAAATGAGGTGAAATCAACGGTAGACAGTCCCAGGTTAAAGTTTTGGGGGTTTGGGGAAGAAACTACAGAGTCAGGTAATGTATTCCAGGCATTGAGCACTCTGCTGCCAAAGTCAAATTTTTTGCAATCGAGTTTGGAGCAGTTTACGTTAAGTTTGTGTCTATTGTGAGCATATATAGCAGGTTAGGCTGCTTCACAATAAAGAACCTTCTCTTCCAAGAGTAAACAATACCGTATATTTTAGGACACACAGAAACGTAAGTATGGATGCAGTTTTTCATGCTCCTCTGAAGGTGTTCTTAGAATATAGAGTACACACACTTAAATAATTGGCATGTGGCATTAGCATTAGTAACCATGCAGATCATGAAGAAAGTCAATATTGTTTAACTTTATACATGTTAACAATAGATAAGTTATATTAGAACATATAGATGTTATTTTGGGGGGTATAAGGGCACAATTGGAATATATTGTATATCTTTTAGTTGTTATAGACAAAGAAATATAAGGGGGGAAATGGTCTCCGGGGGTGGGGGTGCACTGTATTATTTGTATTTTTTCTTTTGTATTTAGATGTATATGTACTATGTTTGTATTATTTGTATTTAAAAAAAAAATTTTAAAACATACAAAACAATAAATAAGTTCTTAGATGGGAGACTAGTAGGAAATCTCTGCATTTTGTGCCAGACTGAAAAATTAAAAATAAAATCCCACAGAAAGATTGCGATAAGCTACAGCCAGGAAAACTACATACTATCAGGATATTTTCTTTCTTTTTTTAAAATTCTTTTTATTGACGAGATTAGCAATCTTAAAAGTTAATAAAAACTGAAATCAGAGAGAGAAAAGAAAATAGAAAGGAAAAATAAAAAGTGCATAAAAGGAAAGGAAAAAAAGGAACAGAAAAGAAAATATATGTAAAAATAAGAATATTTTTAAAAATGATCCTCCTTGCAACAAGTGCAGTCAAATGTAATATTTCCAGACTCCTTTTAAGTTTATATGCATAATTCATTTCTTCCCATAATTCCTCCACTCATTCACACATCCAAAAATTGCTGTGACCTCTGTCCAAGTATTGGCAAAAAATCCATGAAGGATTTTCAGAATTTTATAGAAACATTTCATATTTAAAGCCTGATCAAACAAGTCTGATCTGTTTTTAACAAAACTGTGCTGGCTACTAGTTATAACTTTATTTGTTTCTAGATGTTCACAGATCTGTTTTTTTAATAATTTTTTCCTCTATCTTCCCAAGTGTATTAGGCTGATTGGTCTGTAGTTTCCTGGGTTTGGTTTCTCTCCCCACCCCCTTTTATTATTATTATTTTTTTAAGATGGGAACCACATCAGCTCTTTTCCAATCCTCTGGCAGTCCCCAGGTGCTCCAGGACTTTTAAAGATATGGTACAATGGTTCTGAGATAACATCTGTCAGCTCCTTCAGAACTCTGAGATGTAATCCATCAGGTCCTGGTGATTTATATTCATCAAGATCAGGCAGATGTTTTCTTACCATTTTCTTTCTTATTTTTATTTCTAGCCTGTCTTTTACAATTATGTTTTTGGTAGATTGGGCTATAGCTTCTTTTTCTGTGAAGGCTGATGCAAAGAATGAGTTAAGCAGCTCTGCTTTCTCTCTACTGCCTGTTATTTCTTTACCATCTTCTCTCTTTAGTGTTTTCTTGACTGTTTTCTTGTTATTTATATGCTGAAAGAAACTTTTATTATCTTTGACTTCTTTTGCAAGTCTTTATGTTCATTCTGAGCCTTTGCTTTCCTGACTTCATCTCAGGAAATGTTCAACGAATCATCTCTTTCTTAATAGACTGAACAATTTATGGTCCCACAAATATATTTTATCATCTAGTTATTTCAAAAAAAATCTTAGCAAAAGCACTAATATTCCAAATTCATCTGACCCCTTAATTTGTTTAAAAGTTTTTAAAATTAAATTCTTAATTTAACTTTTTGCCATTTATTATATTCTTTAAATGTTTTAAGCTATTAAGTTTTGTTCTATTTGGGATGACTTTCACCAAGTAGTTTTTCAGAGTTCTTTCTTGGAAGTCCTCTTTTAACACATTTTTTTAAAGTGTTTAGAAAGTGATGTTGGACAAACCTGGTGCCCTTAAAGGCTCTGCCATCCGTGAGAGTTTGGTCATTTCCCTTGTCTCCCATGGGCCAACCAATGTCCTGCGGTCTTCTTATGAAGAGTAGTAGAAGCACAAGTGGGCAATCTCTTATACTCTCCTTATATGAAGAGGTTCCCTTAGACCAGGCTTGATACTTAGGTCAGTGACAGAGGATAATATGTGTACCTCAAGCCTGAAATGAAGGGTCCTTGGTGCTCTCCGAACTTGGTTGTTTTCTTGAAGATGTTTCATTACCCAAACGAGGTAACATCATCATCGACATCATGAACATGTTATCTAGTTTGGGTAATGAAATGTATGAAGAAAAACAACCAAGCTCAAAGAGAACCCCTTGATATTTCAGTCTTAGTTGTGTTGTCCTCTTCACTTCTTTTAGCTCACCATGCTCACCCAGATCTTGGTGGAACTATGAATTGTGAATTGTACCAGAAAATTCTACAAAAAGAAGTTGTCTGGGAATTAAAACATGGGTCATGTTTTTTGCATGATAATGCAAAAAAGCAACCAAAGAATGCTAAAGTAATAGAAAGTTAATGTTTTAGAATGGCCTAGTCAAAGCCCAGGCCTTTATGCTATAGAGGTATTGTGGAAGGATAGTTCATGTGAGGAAGCCCACCAACATTCCTGAGCTGAAGCTGTTCTGTAAGGAGGACTGTACTAAAATTCCTTCAAGCTGATGTTCATGACTGATGAACAGTTAACATAAACGTTTAGTTGTAGTTATTGCTGCCCAAGGGACCACACCAGTTTTGTGTTTTGCCATACACAGAAAACAGAATAACAGAGTTGCTTAGACAGGAAACCCTACACCACTTCAGACAAATGATTATCTAATATCTTCTTAAAAACTTTCAGTGTTGGAGCATTCACAACTTCTGGAGGCAAGTTGTTCTGCTGATTAATTGTTCTAACTGTCAGGAAATTTCTCCTGAGTTCTAGGTTGCTTCTCTCCTTGTTTAGTTTCCACCCATTGCTTGTCCTGCCCTCAGGTGCTTTGGGGAATAGCTTGATTCCCTCTTCTTTGTGGTAGCCCCTGGAATATTGGAACACTGCTACCATGTCATCCCTAGTCCTTCTTTTCATTAAACCATTCCTTCAATCATTCATATGTTTTAGCTTCCAGTCACCTAATCATCTTTATTGCTCTTTTCTGCACTTTTTCTAGAGTCTCAACATCTTTTTTACATCATGGCAACTAAAATTGGATGCATGTGTGGCCTTATAAAGTGGTATTAACACTTCGCGTGAATTTGATTCTATCTCTCTGTTTATGCAACCTAGAACTGTGTTGCCTTTTTTGGTAGCTGCTGCACACTGCTGGCTCATATTTAAATGGTTGTCCACCAGGACTCCAAGATCCCTCTCAGGTACTACATATACTTTACCTGTGCATTTTGTTTTTCTTGCCTGGAACCTTACTATTTTCACCATTGAATTTCATTTTGTTAAATAGCGCCCAATGTTCAAGTCTATCAAGACACAAATATTTAGCTTTTGATAATTTTCCCCAATAAATCAACAAAGTATGTTTTTAATTAATTTTAATTAATGTGTTTAACTGGGTTCCCTTTATGTAATTTTAGGACTTGTGTAAAGAGCAGACTACTTTTTGGGTCATTTTTATACAGAAACATTGAAAAGTCAAGAAAAGGTTCACAAACATTTAAACACCACTGTCGGAGATGAGATCTCATAAAATTTTAGCCATATACAATATAGCATATTCTTCCTTCCACCTTTTTTTTAAATGTAATTCTTGTTGACTGACCTTAACACTGAGGCACAGTGACTTATGGCACCTATTTAAAAGAGAAGAGAAGGAAAGCTAAGAAGTGAATAAAAACAACTCATGTGGATAAAAGTTTTGTCAAATCAAGCTCTTTGATTGTCATGGCAGCAGAGTCATTAAAGCTTGGGGCATAATTCTGTTTCCTCTCTTCCAAAGTAGTTCACTTTAATAACATTATTTTTGCTCATATAAATCTTCTTTACTATATGATTACAAGAAGCAAACTAGGTCAATAATGGATATCTCAGTATTTTTAAGCTCTACAAAAAGCATTTTTAGCAGGAGTTCAATTTTCACACTGAAGAGCTTGCTATTAACACAGGGTCAATGGCATATGCAAATAAATTTGTGTAAATCTTAATAAATGGTATAAATGGTAATAATTCATACACCTTCAAAATAAATATATATTGACACAAAGGAAGAGGATCTAAGATGGAATGGATTACTGTGAGTTTCCCAAATTCAAAATTACATTAGTGGATCATTGTTTAATTACAGCAGAACGTTAGAAGTGTTTTGCGATTTAGTAGTGAAGTTGCTTTGCTATGTAGTTGAGGGCTCAGCAAACTTTTCAGAAGCAGCCAGACCAGCTCCTTTCTTTAGCAATAACAGTAGCACTTAGACTTATATACTGCTTAACAGTGCTTTACAGTCCTCTCTAAGCAGTTTACAGAGTCAGTGTATTGCCCGCAACAATCTGGGTTCTCATTTTACTCACCTCAGAAAGATGGAAAGTTGAGTCAACCTTGAGTCGGTGAGAATTGAACTGCCGAACTGCTAGCAGCTGACAGTCAGCAGAAGTAGCCTGCAGTACTGCATTCTAACCACTGCGCCACCATGGCTCCTCCTTAGGACATTTTGCTGACAGGCCCCAATACATTTTTACTTAAGAAGGCCTGTGGTGTAAAAAACAGACTTCGGGCTGGAGGATGCTATTAACATTTTAATAGTGCCATCATTACGTTTCATTCTTTTTATTGATTTATTTATTGCTTATTACTGCTCTATTATTTTTAATGGGTTGTTTTTGTTGAGCTTCCAATATTGCTTGCATTATGTTGTAATTTATTGTTTAGCTTTCAGTTTAATTTATTGTTTCAGGTTTTTTAAAACTTTGTTTATTTTTAAATGTCTTAAATGCCCTTCTTTTTTTGGTGCAAAGGTAGAATATAAATTTAATTAAAAAAAGAAAAAATGTGCCTTTCATTATCTTTGATATCTAGTGAATGTTTCTCATGATTTCACTTCCCTTGTGCCCTCAAATGCAATGCAGAGGGTTGAGAATCTACCCAAATCAGTGTTTCTCAACCTTGCCAACTTTAAGATGTATGGATTTCAACTGGCTGGCTGGTGAATTCTGGAAGTTGAAGTCCACATGTCTTAAAGTTGGCAAGGTTGGGAAACACTGTCCTAAAGGCAGGTATAAGAAGTTGGAGATAAAGAAATAGAGGAGAAAACCCCACTGCACATGAAGTGCTAATGTGATAATGGAATTGTATGCACCGTACTGGGCTACAAGGGCATATAGTATGTACTGTATGCCCTTGTAACCCAGAGGTAGGTTCCAACCAGTTTGGACTGGATCTATAGAGTAGGTAGTAAGCCGCTGGTGATATCACGGAACTGTTTCTGGTCCATGAACGGCACAATCTTTTTTTTGGATTTTCTTTTTGGGGGGGTGTTAAATTTTTTCCTGGGTTTTTTTCTTCTGCGCATGCGCAGAAGCCGGGTTTCCAGCAATGTGCATGCATCGCCATCTTGTTTTCAGCCTCTTTTTCTGGAATTTTTGGGAAATTTTTTGTACTGCACATGTGTGCGCCCATGAAGTGTGGCCACGCAGCATGGGAGGAAGCGAATCAGCGGTGAGGTAAGTTAGAACCCACCCCTGTTGTAACCACTTATTAGACAAAGGTTCTCTCTTTTTCTGCCTTTCCCTCTTGGTGCCAATCCTAGAAGGGAAAAAATAGATTAAAAATCTACAATGATTTAGGGAACAAGCCTTCACCAACTGCTCTTATTTTATAGATATATTTATGAGGGAAGAACTTCCCAGCTCCTGCTGGAGAAGCAGTTCCACTAGAAGATTAGACCCACCTATTTTGGATGTATTATGCTATGGATTCTGCAATTGCCACTTTAAAGGTAGTGAATATTTTTTGTACTTCTTTTTAAATCTCTTTCCTGCCCAAAGTTGATGTCAGATTAGTTGTAATAAGCAGCCTTTGGCCTTAATGTAAATACATATCTGTTACTAATTGCCTTGGTACTATAGGATTGATGTGGGTTTTTAAGAGCCTTATAGCATAAAAAATAAGTTTGTTTTCATTCTTTCTCATTTATTTTTCTTTTGTGTTTTATTGGTTTAGATGGGACTAGCTGAATGCAATAGATAAGGTAGATAGAAATCGATGACTATAAAATCATAAAATTATAGATTATTTAGATGAAAAGGCCATCTAGTTTAATATTCTGCTTCCTGCAGGTGATTTTTTTTTTGGATTCTAACAGTTGACTATCTCGCTCTCATTTGAAAATACAGGGAGTGGAGTGGGGGTGGGGAAAAGAGAGGGGCAGAGAATCCAGTGTGGTTACAGCCAGATTTTCTTAACAGCTATTACTAAAAATTCTATAAATACTTCCTGATTCAGCCTGAATTTTCTTTTGCAAAAGAAAATTAAGACTTTGTCTTGTTCTCAGTTTAAATAGATATCAGAAGTATTCTCTCTTGCATGTCACTGTCTTTTAGCTATTTATTGACTGCCATCGTATTTCCCATGGTCTTTTCTCTTTAGCAAATCTAAACATGCCCAGTTTATTTAACTGTTCCTAGAGGTGGGTTCCTACTGGTTCGCTCTGGTTCTATAGAACCATTAGTAACTCCATGATGACATCACTGAGCTGGTTCCGTCGGTGTCTTTGTGGGCGCTGCCATCTTGGATTTTGCTTCTGCGCATGCGCAGAAGCTAATTTTTGATTGCTGAGCGCATGTGCGCTTCACACATGCACACGCAGCGCGACCCTGAGTGAACCGGCAGCAAAAATATCCACAACCCACCCCTGACTGTTCCTCATAGGTCTTGGTTCCCAGTCTCCCCAGCAACCTGATCGCTCTCCTCTGAACCCATCTCCTTCTCTCCTTCTATATGTGATCATCAGCACAGGTATAATTATCTCCTGTGATAGGGGCCCTGTGTTAATGAAGCTCAAAATGCACCAGCCCTTCAACATGTTGTATGACATACATTTCTTATGCTCAGTTGGCATTCCACTAAACCCCTAGATTCTTCTCTCAGTCACTGCCCCCAACCTATAGCTCTCTGTACCTGCACTGAGCAGCATCCTGTTGCGTTTGCCCCATTGATAAAACTGGGTACGTTTTTCTGAATAAAGATTTTATTGTATAAAATGCTGGTGAACTTGGGTGTCATCTGCAAATTTGATAAGCATGCCTTCCCTCCAAAGAGTCACTAGGAAATGAGCTAAACTCAAAGGAGAGTTAATCATACTTATTTTGTATTTATGCAGGTATTTGAGAATACTAATAAATAAAGTCAATGTGATAATGAAAAACTATCCTGCTGAGAAATATTAAAGAAAAGCTATTTATTTTATGAAACTGGTGCAGAATATTAATAGTATTATTTGTGCACAAACTGGGAAGATGTGGCATGGGTGGATAACTGATGTCTTTAATAAGGAGACTACGTCTTCTGTTCCCCAAATATATATATATATATATATATATATATTGAAAGGATTGAAAAAAATGTTTGATAGTGATAGGAAAGGTTTCCCACTATAAATCATAACATAGGAAGAAATAAGTTGATTTCTCTTAAATGAGAGATAGACAATTTTTATTAAGAGTCCTACCTTTACAGAAACAGAATTTTCTACATGAACATAATTAGCAGTTTGAAGCTGCTATCTGTATGAATTGCAAATATTGTTCATTGACAATTTAAATGATGGCTCCAGTTGAATATAACCAGATATGAAATTATTAGAAGACATGTTAATTAAATACATTATTCTTGCTAGAAACAACACCTGACATATAATCAGGACTTGAAAGAAAGAAAATATAAATTCTTGCTATCTTCTTCTAGCCTTGATATGATCTTGCTGATTTAGGAGATTTGGAGAAGGTTGCTTTCTCAGTTCCACAGTGAAATAAGACATTGATTCCTCCTTATCTCTTTATTGAGGTATTTATTATGGCGAGGGGCTAACTGTAATTCTAAGATCCATGAAAAAATACCCTTGGGATCACAATACCAATAAACATCCCATACAAAGAAATATAAAAAGTTCAAATGATGCAGTCAAATGTCTCATTAAAAGATTTTCATTGACTTCAATGTCCTGTGCTCTGCAAGTTGGAAAAACAGAATTCCAGCTATAGTCATTTTTCTGATACATAGTTCCATATTCATATAGGCATCTGGTGGGTGGCAGGAGCAAAGGGGGACAAATTATGAAATATATATTGTGGCACAAACCATCTGATTGTATGTACATGAACATTGGGACACAGATATGGGGCACAGATATTGGACACAGAAATACAAGCTGAGTGGACACGACCTTTAGATGACCCTCACTCTGTCAAGGACCTTGGAGTACTTATATCTAATGATCTAAGTGCCAAAGCCCACTGTAACAACATTGCCAAAAAGGTATTAAGAGTTGTAAACCTAATCTTGCATAGCTTATTACACTAATAGTGTAATAAGAACATACAAAACATTTGCTAGACCAATTCTTGAATACAGCTCACCTGTCTGGAACCCACACTGCATATCGGATATTAACACAATTGAGCGTGTCCAGAAATATTTCACGAGAAGAGTCCTCCACTCCTCTACTTGCAACAGAATACCTTATGCT
>JANHFT010005016.1:60731-74373 GCA_032467955.1 Pseudoxenodon macrops
CGGTTCTAATGACGTCACCAGCTGCCCTCAACCTACTCTATAGAACCGGTTAGAACCGGTAGGATTTCACCCCTGGAACAAAGCTGTTACAGAATCTGGTAGTCCTACTAGAAATAGCTCATTTTTTTCCTTGGCTGAAAGCAAGCCTCTACAGTGGGAGTTCAAGCCTCCAAGTTTGTTTGTTTGGGGGAGGTGTCCGCCACCTGTTCTGCCAGAGCTTTACGGGATACACATTTTTGAAATTGAAAAGTGGGGCTGCATTTGAGAAGCATTTTGAAATGGCTGCTGATACAGAAAATAGCAGTTCAGTTATCTGACCGGAGCTGGCAATATACCCTTAATTTCTTTCTTGACTCAAAGGGCTTAGTATTTGTATTTGAAACAGGGGCAGATAACCTGAGCCTCTGTTCTAATTTCAAACATTCCTGTGTATCATTTCTGCCTCCTCCGTGCATTTAGGTCTAATCTGTATCAAGAACAGTTTGTTGCTTACTCATATGAGCAGTAAGGAATTTATTCTGGGTGCAGAAGATAGTCAGATCTAAGCGTGTGATCCTAATTTGTCTGGAAAGCACTATGGTGGGGAAATACGTTGCAATCTTATCACAAATTCTGATTGCAAATGGTCAATTAGCCTTCACTGTCTTTCTCTCTATTGCAGGTTACTCTGAGAAGAACGTTTGAGAAACTGGCAAACAAGATGGTAATTATTAATGGAAATGAAGAAGAAAAAGGAAATCAAGAGAAGGAGAGCAAGGAGGAATCCATTCTCGCCCTGCTGGGGATTATTGGAACAATTCTAAACCTTATTGTAATCATTTTTGTGTACATCTATACAACATTGTGAATTGCTGAGGCAAACTGCTGATGACATCTGAGAAGAGACCTTGGCAAAGCACTTAATGAGAACTGACTCTTTATAATAATAGCAAAAGGATTGCTTGCAGAGTGGAGGCTGAAACATATTATCTGAGGCAGATTTTTGCTCCCTGTAGTTACAAGGAAACTTTCTTTTTTCTCTTTCTCTATTTTCATTCATTCTAGAGAAATGTCTGCAAATATGTAAATATCTGATTTGGGAAACAGCATTTCCATTCAGCCAAAGACTGGACACTATCATAATAGTGACAAATGTATAGCATTTCTATGCCAAAATGTGTATCACAGACAGCTAGATAGCTTTCTTTCATGTTGCATTAGGTCATATCATCTCTCTGGGGTTCTAGTTAAGTTGTGGCAAGTGGGTTTTTCAAGTAAATTTGTATGGTGCAATCACAAATGAGAAACAGGGAGGGAAAGATGGATTCTGCTGAGTTACCTGACCAAACAAAAGATAAAACTTTGAACAAAGTAAGTAGCAACACTTCTTTTTCATTTTCTCTTATTATCTTGACATCGGTATCCATTCATACCAATGTTTATAAATATATATATTTTTAATAAATGTGCTATATTTTTAGCATGAAGTAAACTCGTTGGCCATGCTTACATTATTTGATCAACCTAAATCGATCCCATGAAATAACTGCCATCCCTTCCACCACACGTTTTTCAAAACCGCATTCGTAATGTCCTTTATCTAATGTTAATGGAAGTCAAGGAGCGCAGTGAAAAATTGATGGGTCTATACCGACAAATATCAGAACTGTGAAAGCAATGAGGTTCCCTGTGGCATTCTATGGAAGCAAAAGTTGGACTTTGGAGAAGCAGGATGAAAAGCACATTTTTGAACCTTGGTGTAGGAGAGGATTCCTGACAATGCCATGGATTTTGTACTAACCTATTTATGTTTTTATGTATGTTTTTAGTTTATATAGTTTTTAAAAAATCATTTTTCATGATTGTAAGCCGTCCAGAGTTATCTTGAGATAAAATGGGTGGTCTATAAATTTTATAAATAAATAAATGAAATGGTAGCCAAGGAAGCCAATGGATCATAGAACAAATCAGAATTCTCACTTGGGGCAAATGGCCACATTCAAATGATCATATTTTGGACCTGTTTTGCAAAGCCCTATTTCCCTTCAAATGGTCAGTTGAGTATTCAGAGATTGTTGAAGTTCAGTTCCCATCGATCTTCACCAGCATAACCAATGGTGAGAAATTAGGAAGACATTTTGTTCAAACTTTTCAGTGGTTTTCATCTCAGAAACTTTTTTTCAATACTATTGTTTCCAAATGATAATAGCTTTTCGGAGACTGAAAAAGGCACATTTCTTATCCATTGCTATCTAAGTTTCTAAAACAAAACTTTTTGTTTGTCATGGTCAGTTTTAGACAAGATTAAACCTATAGAACTATACATTTGAAATAGCGAATTTAGATTACTGAGCTCTAGCCAATGATGTCAACACAGTAGGGAAACCAGATAGGAAATATGTTAGATGTGGAATTGAGCTCCAAACCTGGATGCTTTTCTGGATGCTGAAAACCTGCAAATTGCAAAGAGGGGTTGGGTTTGGATCTGAACACCATGTCCTTCCTTTTGCCTATTTTGACCTCTTCTTGAAAACACTATTGGTTCCATCACCTTGCTTATTCAAGCATCCCAGCAGATGGCTCTCTATCCATTGCTTGAACAAATTTAATGAGCAAGAAAACACCATGTCCCTTATTTAATAGGCTCCACTGTCAAACATAATATTAAAAAGTTTGAATCTGCCTTCCTAACTTGAATCTATTATCTATCCTTTGCACTCAAAAAATAGAGGGCATGATTTCCCTTTCATCTGTGGGGCATCATTTGACCCTTTGCAAGAGGGCCATCATATACTTCGTCATGTACATTGATCTTCTCGGGGTTAAGTACTGTATATCTAGCTCCTTCAATGTCTCTTCATAATAGTTTATAGTCCCCTGATTATTCTCACTACGGTTTACTGAACTTGTTCCAGTTACTCTGAATCATTCTGCAAATGTGATGCCTAGAATAGGATGCAATAATTTGAGGTTGACCAATGCAGAATGCAGTGAAATGATTGCTTCCTTTGATCATGAACCTATATTTTTGTTGATACAACCTAACTAACATTTGCTCTTTGTACAACTACATCACAGTTCTGATTCATATTTACATGCTGTCGGTTTTTATCTTTTTCAGAAGCACTATTGCTAAGCCAAGTATCCTCCACATTATTCCTGTTCATTTAATTGGTGTTCCCCCCCCCTAAGGGATGAACTTTGAATTTGAGCCTATTAAATTTCATCCTGTTATATTCAGAATATAACTTCACTCCATCAAGATCATTTTGAGTTCAGTATATATCATAATCAGTTTTGTGTCATCTGCAAATCTGATAAGCATTTCCTTCATCACTCCATCCAAGTCTTTAATAAAAACACTGAAGAGTCAAACTCAACTTTGTGGCAGCCCATTCATTCAATTCCGTTCTTTAAATTGATAAGGAACCATTGAAATTATTGAGTTGCCATGCCATTAACTTGCTAAAATTCTAGTCCTAGACTCATCTATCCAGCATTTAATTAAGTTGCTAATCAAAATAGCATGGAGTACTCTTGCAAATGTTTTATTGAAATCAAGATATAGTGTATATATGGCTTTCTCTTAATCCATTGAAGTAGTTACAAGACAAAAGAGGAGATTGTCCAGTATTTGCAATCATGCTGATTTCTGATAACTACCATACAGTTTTCAGGATACTATAACACGATGTTAGAATGACCTTGGGAGACAGGAGGTGGAGTTGCAGATTAGACAATAGTTGGACAAAAGATATTTCAGCCCAGAGAAAGAATGTGAGTGGAGAAAACATCTTGGAAGGAACCCTCCCCAGCTCTATGGAAAGTAAAGGGAAGGGAAGCTTATCTGTGAGTATATATATAGTAGGTTCATCCCTCAGGTTTTTAAAAGAACCAATATATTCTGTATGTACTCATGTATAAGCCCATCTGCAAATAAGTAAAGTTTCAATTTTTTTCATATTTTAATTTTCATGATATAACTGTGGGTGGCACATTTTTCATCCTTTAATTTAAAAAGTGAGGGTCAGTTTATCAGCATATGTAATTATACCTGAGTATATACAGTAATTTGAAATATATCTCCTGACCCTGATATTCTGGGCTTCTAGGTGATGCCCAAGTATGCCAAAAACCTGTCCAAAGGAAATCAATCTTTGAGGCCCAAAACTGGATTGACAAAGTCCATCATTCTAATAGTATTTATTATATTAAAATATTAAAATAATGTAGTATAATATATACTATTTTAAGTAAATTAAAAATTGTTAATCATTAAACATACTATTAAAGAGTCCACTAGAATTAGGTAGCCAATAAGTTTAAATGGGACTTTCGAATGCAAACAGACAGACACCTGGCCCACAATACACCTGACATCACTATTGTGGAAAAGAAAAAAAAGGCTGGTTCATTGATATTGCAATACCAATGCACAAATTGAGAAAAAGCTAGAAAAAAATGACCAAATATTATGATTTGCAAATTGAAGTTGAGCGATTGTGGAGGAAGAAATCAATGGTTGTACCAATAGTAATAGGAGCCCTTGGAGCAATACCCAAAGGGCTGCCTAGATACATAGAAATTTTGAACTTATTAGACCTGAATATCCTGACTTTGCAAAAAAAAGAAAAAAAACCACCACCCTACCAAGGGCGGGTTCTACCTATCTTTCCTACCAGTTCGGACTTATAGGGCACATGTGCCCTTGTCATTTCTGGGTGAAAACCCTCTGCGCTTTGTGTATGTGCATAGGGTTGTTTTTCGGACGATTTAAGGTCAGAGCACTGATTTTGAGCCAGAGGACCAGTTCCGGGGGTGTCCAGCCAGCCATTGCTGCCAATTCGGCAAGTGGGGGAGAAATTCCAGCTACTGGTTCTAGCGAACCGGTCCAAATTGGCAGGAACCCACCTCTGCACCCTACCCAGAAGCTACCTTAATAGCTTTTAGGTCCTTGGTTAACACTTACCTATTACATTTTTGCCAGTCCCAGACTATGAATCAAATTGAAGATTAACCCTAATAATAATAGTAGTAGTAGCTTACATCCTGAAATACCTTTAACACATCAAACAACAACATCTGCCTATCTTAGGTCCTTGAGAAGGACTTAATTGGTGGATAAAAATGTGAAAACCAGTGTAAACATCTGGCTGACTGTACAGTGAATACAAGAACAATAATAATAATAATGACTGCCCAAGCTGGAGAGAAGAAAGGCATAAGATTTTCCCTACCTTGTGTTCTTCATTTAAGTTTCGTAACCCCTCTCCAAGTCTTAGACCAAGGTAGCTAAGAATTCTGAGAGCTGAGATCTAACATTTCTGAAGAGAACCTAGATATGGATGGCAGATTGAAGCATTACTTTCTATTAGATTTAAACAACCAGCAAATAGAAGATAAATTCATAGCACTTACCTCAAGTACAGCTGAGGCTGGGCTGCAAAAAACTTCGGAAGGAGAGTATTAAAATGTTCAAACACTTGCTGCCTTAATGAATTTACTAATAAATGAATACCAAAGACTCCAACTACAGTTTCCAAAATTCTGTACGCTATAATTTTTGCATTAAAACACCTCATCAACTTCTTTGTATTATTTGCTTCTTAATCATGCCAAATGTCAAGGGCTTGACATTTTCTGCATGTATTGTTGGGCCTGAAATAGGGCTATCATATACATGCTACAAAAATCTGCAAACATAAGACTTGGCCCTGTGGTGTATCTATTTACTTTCCTCTCATGACTTTCTCTAGTTTGGGAGCCCTAAACGAAGCATAGAACAAGAGTGAAAAGCTTCTACCAAGAAAGAACACTTTTCAACTTTATTCCTTGTGTCAAGTTCATGCAAATAGAAAGATCCTATTTCAGTTCATGGATGAAGTTCTAACATGGTCTTCTGTACACCACCCTTACTCCAACTCAAAAGTACAGAGTATTTTGAGAGTATTAATTTTCTTTTTTTTTCAAACAACAAAATCAGACAGTACACACAACTAACATACATACAATTCCTTTCTGCAAGAGTATTAATTTTCAAAGCAGAGCCTCTATGTTATTGTCAGCCCATTGCTGAAACAAGGTGACCTGGCCAGAATTAGGAACTTTAAGTGAAAAATAGAGGAAAATGAAAACATTGGAGGCTGCAGGGCTCTGACTGGCCTGCTAGAGGATTTCTCCCTTCCATTTGTTTACTAGGTTTTATTTTTTTGTTTTGACTGAGGGACAGTGTATAACCTCTCTGAGCAATTATTTTCTTTGGTGATACTCCTATTGGTATATTCTATTACTGGAAAAATCATGCCTACAGTGAGCACTGTACACTATTCTGTAAATCTGGCATAAAATTTTGTCAAATTAGGAATCATATTGCTTCCTGGCCTTGGGAAACTACTTTGGCTTCCAAGTGAGGATCTATAGCTGCCTAGACATCTTGGAAAGAGGAGTGATGGCCTTCTGGCAGAGATCAGTGACCAGATGGGAAATGCTGGCCAGCACAGCCTTTTTAGATGAAGAAGAGATTGTGTGATCGCCCACTTGCACTCAAGCCAGTAGCTGCTCGTGAGGAGACTGCAGGAACTGTGGTTTTTGCAGTTGACTTGTGAGTTGAGTGGCTGAGAATTGAAGGATTTCAGTCAAGCTTACAGTTATAATGCAAAGTTCACACAAGTGTCACTTTCTTAAATGCTTTTGAATGTAATTAAATTACCGATAAAGAGAGACTTTCTGAGCAGAAGGATAAGAGACTTCCGCTTGGTAAGTGAAAGGAAAAAAGGTTTAAAGGTTTAAAAACATTTGGCAAAAAAAGCTTAATAAGGAGTAAATGGATAAAGAGGATAAATATTCAGAAACTTTTGTGGGGGTAAAATACTTTCTATTGGAATTAAAATAGAGAAATGAACCTGAGCTTTGTGAGAATGTTTTCTGTTTACTATTAAAGAATGAAGAAAATTGGTGGATTTTACAAAACAAAAGATAGTTATTGTGACCCAGACTGTGATGCTCACTATAAGTACAGTGTGTCATTTGAGATGAAAGTGTTAAGGACACAAGAAGGACAAAACAGGGATGGGAAGAGACAAATTGATGATAAAGTGGAAATTTTGGAGAGACATTATGAACAGAGAGCTAGAAAGAAAAATAGATAATTTGGCATTACTAGAATTGAGAAAGAAGGAATTTTTATTTGAGATTTAGAGCTATACAGAAACAGTTGTTAAAGCTTTGGCAAATTTTATGGATTGGGTTGAGAAGAATATAGAAGCAGAAATAGATAAGGTGTACAGAATAAATAGAAGATTTGCAAGAATAAGAAATCTTTTCTTTGATTTGATGGACAGTTTAGGGCTTATAGATATATAGAGATGGGTAAATGGAAATCCAAGAGAATACACCTACTTTCTGAAAAGCACAAGTTCTTTTCAAAAATAGATATGATGTAGAGTTTGAACAATTTGGCTCCTGGGGTTTTTAAAATAGGGACATTACCAAAAATATTTTCGGATCATAATTTTGTAAATTTGGTTTACAGAAGAAAATCCAGTTCTTTCAGAGACTAAATGAAATGTTGTTACGGAAAGAAGCAATAGCGAAGATTGTAAAAAGAAATTAAAATACTTTTTGAAAATAATTTAAATAAAGTTATTAATTTAAGAATGGTTTGGAACTCAAGTACAGCATTTATTAAAGGTTATTTTATACAATATAAAAGTGAACTCAAAAAGAAGTGTCAAGAGAAGATGCTAAATACTTTGAATGAGAAAAAGAGAAAAGATGAATTAAAGACATTTCCAGAGAAGACAAGTATTTCTCAATAAATTAAGCTTTTACAGCAACGGTTATCTATGCTGACATTAAGAAAAATGGGAATAAAAATTAATCATGTCAAGCAAAAACACTTGGACTTTGCAAACAAACCAGGGAAATGGTTGCCATATGAATTATGAAAAGAAATGAAAACGATATTAAAGCTACAAGAGGAAGTTATTGCCTTAATGGATGCAAAAAGCATTTTATCATAATTATTCTAACTGGTGTAAAGCAAGTGACAGCTCTCTGGGGAAAAAATAGATGCATATCTAAAGAAATACAATTTGCAAAGGATTACAGAGAAAGATTTTAAGTGGACCTATGACATTAAGAGAAGATTCTGAAGATATAAAAAAACATTAAACCAGGAGTGCTGATCAGGTACTTATTTTGAAAATCGACTTTTACAACCTTTATAAAACACAATAAATTCTAACCAACAGACAGGGAAGATGCCAGCAAGTTGGAAAGAGCCCAAAATAAAGCACTCAAACCTAAAGGCGGACAAGGTTTGACTGTAACAAGAAATTACAGGCTGATATCATGATTGAATTATGCCTGTAAGTTGTTTTACAATGATTCTGGCTGATAGACTGAAAATATTTATGTAGGAATGTATTGATGAAGATCCATCTGGGCTTTTTATTTAAAAGACAGCGAAAGAACAATCTTAAAAATATCTTGGGTATTTTGAAATATTTGGAGCAACATAATGAAAAACTAGCCACGTTGGTTTTCTTAAATGCAGAGAAGACATTTTGCAATTTGAATTGGGCTTTCCTGTTCAAAGTTCTGGAAGATGTGAACTTTCAAGAGAACTTTATAAAATGGGTAAGATTGATTTATATTTCACAGAAAGCACAAATAATTATTAATAGAGATCTAACACAGCCTTGTGGGTGATATAAAAGGAACAAGGGTGCTGGTTGTCTCTTCTCTTTATTTTGGTTTCTGAAATACTGAGTGTAGCTCTAAGACAAGAGAAATAGGAGGGTAAATATTTAAAAAGAAACTTATATGTTAAGAGCTTTTGTAGTTTGCTTGGTGTTGGCTTGGAAGATCCTTCAAAGAGAATTGAAAAAATAATGGGAAAACTTTTTTTTAAAGGGGAGTATTAGCAGGTTTTATAATCAACCAACAGAAAACAAAGGTGTTAATAAAAACATGAAAATAGAAGTAAAATATCTAGGTATCACTATGACAAATATGGTTTGTATATTATTTCAAAATAAATATGTTAAGTATTTAATGAATGAAGTTAAGAAAAGTTATGCTAAGGTGTGAGAAATTACAATTGTCATTGCTGGGGAGAATTTCTGTGATAAAAATGAATGTCCTGCCTGAAGGTATATTTTTGCTTCAGACAATACCTATTTTGTCAACCAATGCACTATTTAAACAATGGCAGAAGGGAAGGAAGTCTAAATTCTAAATTTGTGTGGCAGGGGGGAAAAGGGAGAGTTAAATATAAAGTATTGTAGAACACAAAAGACAGAGGGGGATTTGGTTTACGTGATTTTAAAATGTGTTTTGCAGGTTTCTGTTTGGTTTGGAGCAGGTGCTGCTAACAAATAGAAGGCTTTTGGAGTTAGAAATTCCAAAATTACATGACCTGACATTTAGGTGGCATGGATATTTGTGGTATGATAAAGTCAAGCTTAATGTAAAGCTTAAAAGTCCTTATGTTAAATGTGCCATATTGAGAATATGAAATAGACACAAATCCAGGTTGTGCCAGAAAACACCTTTGTGCTCTCAAACACAAGACACATTTTATAGATGAGAAATAGCAGAAAATAATCAAGTGGCTAAGTTATCTTGAGATTCTAGAATTGTTTGTTAAGGGGAATACAAAATTAAATCGAAGGAAGAACTGGTGGCAGAGGGGCATAACTGCCAATGCTTTCCTTATTTATAATTATTAAAAAGATTTAAAGTAGACAAAGGAGTTTATGGTTTTGAAATTTAAAACTGAGTTTGGAGTGGAATTATGGAGAAAAGATGAATACGTAATTGTTAATATGCAGTATGTAAACCTCTATTGGAATGTGAAACAGAAAATGAACAAGTGAAAAAATATAGGATTAAATGGATTAAAAATTTGTTTATAATTTACAGATGAACAATGGGAAAATATGTGGCTGAAAGGACTGAATTTATGCTATGTTATAATTTTAAATAGAATGTTTACAAAATGACTGGTATAGTGTGTCAACCAGAGACATTGTTTAAAACGTATAAAGGCACTTCACGTATAAAGGCTAGAAATCTTTGGATTCAAATACATACCGGTACACTGATTCAAAGGATTTTGAAGAATAATCTACAACTGAAGCTGGAAGTCTTTCTATTGGGACTGATAGAGAAACAGTTGAAAGAAGTCATGGAATTTTGTTTTTGTGTGCACACACAGATGGAAAGGTTTCATAGATTTTGGATGGACTGACAATCATTCTGGCTTATAGAGAAGGATATGTGTGTGAAAAGAATATGAGCTCCAGTCAAGCACTATGACTTTCCAGATATTGTGATTACTTGCTCCAAAGCAGAGGCCACAAGCATGAGGGCAAAGAAAGAAAGATATATATATATATATATATAAGTCTTAGTCCAGTAGTCAAGAAGTAAAATTGGCTGCAGAATTGTGGGGAAGCAGAGAACAAACAAAGCAACCTGTACATTTTTTTGCCCATATAATAGGCCTTCAAGATTTAACAGATTAACAGAGTTGGAAGGGACCTTGTAGGTCATCTAGCCCAACCCCCCCACTCAAGCAGGAGACCCTACACAATTTCTGACAAGATATAGGAGATGACCAAGCTGAGTCAAAGGGAGACATCAAATGCATCATCAGTCATAAGAGATATAAGTCCAGCCCACCTTAAATTCTTTCGACTCTTATCTCCTGCTAATTTCCCTTGGCTGTTAGTAGTTCAGATTCTTGTAGAGAGCTCAAGCTCAATGGATATATCCATTTAAACTGTCTGGATCTCCTGATCTTCCTGGTGCTTAACACAAGGCAGCCACCCTTATACTGTAAAGTTGTAAAGCAGACCTCTCCTTTGCATTTTTGTGGGCTAAAAGTGTCTTCTTTCCATTGTTTTGCATGTCATTGATGGGGAGACAGTTTATGAAAACAAATATCCAAATAGCAAAAGGGACAGTTAATTCAAAGTAAATCGGGACAGGACAGCTCCAGTGTTGTGCTTTAATTTTAGGAGTTAATGTGGATCACCCTCTTCCTCAAAACTCCCCACCTAGATGAAGTAAGAGAGGATTTGTCCAAAGTCCCACAGGGTACATGAACCTTGTGTGTTTATTGGGGAGCAGAGCCTCCCATTTGGAAGTGTTTAGGGTTGGTGGGGAGGGGGGAAGTGGATGGGTTTTCTTCAAATGGGGCTGCTTTTTGGAGAACCACTAACTGCCCTGAAAGTAATTCATGTTACTCTCTGTGCAGACAAGAACACCACCAGTATCTCCTGGCCAGGAGAAAACTACATCAATGTGGAGGTGTGAATGAGTTCCAGTTCTCTTATTCTGTCTTCTAATCGTAAATGCTGACATATTGATGTCAGAATTTACCAGGTTGTCCAGACAGAAAACACAATCAGATAAGCTAATTCTATGTTATTGTAAACCTGAATCTTGCAAGTCTGAAAGTACAATTCTTCTGCCATCTCCTTTATAGCTGAATCCCTCCTGAGCCTTTTGATCCATCCACTTTGTAGCTGTAGGCTATGCTGTCTCTTGTCTATTCATTGCCTAGGCAGCACCTTTTCACCTGGTTTCCTAAGGTCACCTCCAGATACCATTACAGTTCATCAAAGTTCATATCCATGGAAAATACTCTGCTAATTGGATATAATTCATTGTTTTGGAACCTGTTCCTATGACAGGTTACAAACTTTGGTTACATTTTGGAGCTGAGAAGCAGCCACCAAAAATATTATAACTTGGTTTGTGTTTACCTTTTGTTCCCTGCATTCCAAGGGAAAGGCAGTTAACCTCTCTTCACTTTGGATAAGAATGCATCTTTTTCTCAGTGGGGTGCTAAGAAGCTTAATGTTGAAAAAGCACTTTGCCAACCAAGCATGGGGGAGCTATCAAAGGATACAATCTGATGACTGTGTGGCTTTGTTTGCTATTTTGTGATTCAAACCATGCTGCAATGCAAAATGCATAACAAGACAAAGGAAGGCTATCTTAGCCAGCCCAGATTCTCCCCACACATAATATAAAAGGAACTAGTTATGCCCCACAAAAGGACTAGCACTGGTACATTCATCATGGGATGGCCACATTGTCACACAATGAATGGACTATTACAGTTATAGCCCCACAAACAGATAAGCAAGGGAGGGCAGGCTTGCTCCTGCATAGACAAAAAGCTTTCCAGTCCTAATATGCACTGTTTGGTGACAGCTCTCTGGAATTTAGCATGGGCAGGTAAATTATTTTAAAGGCCAAGCTAGATAATGTTGCAAATTTCCCCATATGTTTGGAATGGAGAAAAAAGTATGAATAAAGAATGGAGGGAGGGAAGAGTCTTCCATTGTCGCTTTATTTATTTGCAAAGAAAACAAAACAAAACATGCACAGCTTTGTCAGTAATTTACTCTTCAGAGACTATCGAATCATTATATGAAATATATGAACATGTTGAAAACCCTTCTCCTAAATCATTATATTGTCATATCTTTTGTCTTGTAATATACCTGTGATAAGAGATAGAGTTGCAATGGGATCTGAACTGTGAGATACTAATATTGTACTGTTTGTTCAAAGACAGCTAGCAAAACTCGCCAACAAAACAGGTCAAGTGACACCAATAGATTTTATTCCATTACTTTCCTTGTGATTTTGTAAAAACTCAGGAACCTCAGGGGGGAAAAGACTTTTGCAATTTTATTTAGCTTCATCATCACTTTGTAGTACTTGGACTGAGGACCTTCTCCAGGCATAGGTGAAAATGTTGAAGAGAAACTCCCTTGTGAAGTTTTCCTTTGGGGAATCCCCCTGAAATCTTTTATATTGAAAATGCTGTGGAAAAAGCCCAGTGGGAGAAGTTCTCTCTTGATGTCTTTCTTTGAAGTTTTAGGAAACTGCAGAAAACCAGGGAAATGTTATGCTGCCAGAGAGATGGTTGTTTGACTTTGGGCCAGTCACTTGCCCTACAGCCCAACTCACCTCATCAGGTTGTGGGGCAAATAAAAGCAGGAAGGTGTGATAGGTATATTTGCTGCCTTGAATTATTTGTAAAAAAATAAAATAAAGGTAGGATACAAACAAACAAAGAATGACAATATGCCAAAGGAAAGACACTCCTTGGTCACCTCATCACATACTAAGGATAACCATGCAATGCTTTACTCACATTAATTTTATTAAAATTATCTTATGCTTTGAAAGAATATCCAAAAAATAAAGCCTGTTTAGTTAATTGAATGAAAGCTAGTAGAACAAAATGCAAGAGAACTTCTCTGGGTGCCCTTAATTCTCTCAGCCAACATGTCTGACCTCCAGCTGAGGTCTAACCAATGTTAGTCACAATATAGCATACTACTCTTTCTGTATTGTATCTCAATTTTTGTTCTTCATCGTAAGAGATAGTCTGGGACTCTGTGTGCATTTGCATTTCATCTATTTATGTATTACTGATACCAAATAAGTACAAGGAAAAAACAAATCAGTCTCGAACTGCACCACTTGAATATTAATCCCAGTGTCTTTTAATTTTAGTTTTATTTACTAACCTTCATTGGAACTATAGTTTTAAGCTACTGTAACGCTCTCTACATGGGGCTCCCCTTGAGGAGCACCCGGAGGCTCCAACTGGTTCAGAATGCGGCCGCGC
>JANHFT010005016.1:79228-89903 GCA_032467955.1 Pseudoxenodon macrops
CTCTCTCTCTCTCTCTATCTATCTATATATCTATCTATCTATCTATCTATCTATCTATCTATCCATCTATCTATCATCTCTCTATCCTCTATCATCCATCTAATAAAATTAACAATGAGTGAAGATGTTTTATGCTATCCTTGCTCAATATATAATCATGTGCATATCTTTTCTAACTCTTTTTTAAATAAATCTGAGTTACCTTGGCTATAGGTTGCACCTACAATTCAAGTCACTTTCCCATATGCTGCCACTATTTTTAAACCAGTTTCATATTCATGCTGAGGCTGAGGATCACTATACTTACCCTAAATATAAGATTAATTTTGGTGAGTCTCATTTTGAGATTTCTCTACTCAAGGGCAAAGTTCCTGCACATCCAGGACACAGACTACCTATGAAGGGCTTTTATTCATCAATGCCACCCTCCTCTTAGAGGGTGGCATTGATGAGTCTGCTGCTATTCTCTTTCTTTATCCAGGAGCATTGACCTGACTGTACTAAAGTACAGATGGAGAGCCATATTTTATATGTGAAGGTTTTTTTTGAAACTGAAGCAGTTTATATATTATATATATCTGTGCTGCATTGCTATTAAGGTAAGTAGGAAGAGCGTTAGATAAATATAGATGAATCATGCCCAAAAAATGTCAAAATATGTTGCAAAAAGCAATCACATGACCACCGGATGCTGCAACCAGTTGTAAATGTGTGAGACAGTTTCCAAGCACCCAATATGTGATCACATGACCACAGGGATGGTGCAGTAGTAGTCATAACTTCAAGAACAAGTGACTTTATTAGATAATCAGGCATAAGTCGAGGATAAGTCGAGGATTATGTGTACATAGATTTATGGTTTATTGCTCCGTGCGTTAATATTTTGGCTGCTTCTATTTTGTATTCTGTCTCTTGGTTCATTTGTTTTTAATGCCCTGCTTGTCTAGTTAGATTTTTCACTTTGTTTTGGATTATGTCTGCACTGTTCTAACTCTTTTGAGGATCCATCAATAAAGCAGGATGTAACTCTTGATAGAAAAAAGCAATCCACAAAACCTTTACCAACAAAGAATTGCTTCCAATGAAAATCCAGCACATTGTCAAAGTAATGCTATCACTATCTATAAACACTTGCATGAAAGTCAATTATAATCCAATTACTGGAGGTTATTCAAAGGTTATGTTTAAACTGCTCCACAGAGATAGTAAGATATCATTTCATTCATTGACAATGGCAACTGAAATGGAGAGAAGAACTCCTACAGGAGTAATCAAAGTAGGTTTGAACTCCTGCACTAAAGGGAAATGTCTTGATATCAAAGGGTGACCTTCACACAAGTACCATTCAGCTGAGCCCCCACATTCAGGAGGGAGAAAAGGAATGTCTGCATAATTAAATGAAGATGCTTTGTATGTGACTGACACGTTGACATTGATTAATTGTGTTAATATTTGCTCAGAGTTCTCTGGCTGTACAGTGTGATTAAAGATACTGCTGAAATTGGTGGCTTGGTTTGCATTCTATCCTTTAAACGATTGCTAAATAATTTACTGTAATTAGGCATCAAAGTACTGAATATTTCAAATGAGAGATGCAGTCTGATTAATAAAGATGGGATGGGTCCAATCTCTGCCAGTGGGGTATTCCCTGAACATAAATCTGATTGTATCTCTGCCAGCAGGAAAAAAATGATATCTGGCAAAATCTTCTTCTTTGTAGTCCCCAAGGTCAGAGAAGGAAGATATGGGAGGCAAACTAGGACAGGGAATGATGGTTCTGTCCCATTTATGACCATTGTCTCACTGTAAGGGAGCTGGGCAGTTCCAAAAAGTGATAAATAAAAAAATAAATTGTATTATAGAAGTTGAAAAATGAATGTCAACAGTGTAGCTCAACAGATCTGTAGCCAAGTTGGAACCTGAATTTTCTTAGTTCTAAATTCAAGTGGAGAATCATTTAAGTAGAACAGAAGATATGTGCAGGTACCCATCCTACAACTGGTGATGGGTACCAGTGGCACAGGCATTAAACAGAGGTTAAACTAGGGTTTTCTAAAAAGTCCAATTTTTAACCCTGCCAAGGGGCAATGGGATTCATTATGATTGTTATTAAGAGCCACTTTGGTCTAATGATTCAGGTACTAGTCTACAAACCTGTGGATTCTAGGCCTGTCTTAGGGTGAAAGCTTGCTGGGTGACTTTGGGTAGTCAGTGTTCTGAACTAGGCTTCTTTATTACACCAAGGCAAACAAACAGTGTTTCAAAAATCTGTTTTATTTACAGTGGCTGGAAATTGGATTCATTTCCAGCGTGGGCAGAGTTATCTCAATTAGTCCTATGGAACTCTGCCAAAGCCTTTCAAGATAAGTCCATGGGGCAATGTTAAAAAAAGTTCAAAACTCAGCAAGAAAATGCAAAACCAAACCAGAATCACACATGGAGCTGTGAGATGATTTGAAATGAGTTCCAAATGAGTTGTTTCTTGCAATTCATATATCCGGTAGCTCTTCTTTTAAGTCTTCTGGGAGGGTCCAACCCCTCCTAGCCTTACTCCCGAGTAGCCCCTTTTCTTCGCAACTGCTCTTGTCTTTTAGCAGCTCTGTGCATCCACGCATTAGGGACTGGCACCCCCTGTCCCTCTGTATTGCTGCTATCAGACCCCGCAGGGCTGGGTTCTAACTTACCTCATCACTGGTTCGCTGCCTCATGGGCGCACGCATGTGCAGTAGAAAAAAATCTGAAAAATTTGCCCTAAAAAAAAGGCTGAAAACAAGATGGCAATGCATGCGCAGTGCCGGAAACTTGGCTTCTGCGCATGTACAGAAGGGGGAAAAAACCAGAAAAAAGTTCAAAAAAAATTTTTTTCCCCAAAAAAAAAGAGATTCAAAAAAAAAGATGGTGCCGTCCACGTGATTAGTTTCCACCCATTGCTTCTTGTCCTGCCTTCAGGTGCTTTGGAGAACAGTTTGACTCCCTCTTCTCTGTGGCAACCCCTGAGATATTGGAACACTGCTATCATGTCTCCCCTAGTCCTTTTTTTTCATTAAACTAGGCATACCCAGTTCCTGCAACCGTTCTTCATATGTTTTAGCCTCCAGTCCATTAATCCTCTTTGTTGCAGACTTTGTTGACCAGAGAAAGAGGTTGTAATGTCTAAGCTGAACTAAGACTATGAAGTTTAGAATCCAAGAAAAACATTTTCCTTCTCCAAAATAAATAACTAGAATGTGGAAAGAACTCCAATCAGATTTAAATGATAAAAGTGTACAGCTGTATGAAAATTGGATTGTTTCTTACAGCTGATATTTTCTGCTGCTGTTTATTGTGCTGCTATACTATAAGAGTTGGACATTTTAAATTCATTGGTTTATCTTTGCTGTTGTCACCTTGAGTTCTCCTGAGGAAAGACAAACTAGAAATGCTCTGAATAGGCCAAGTAATTAAAGGTCTCACTCAGTTGTTTGTCATATGCCTTAGAAAGCTGTGGAAAACTGTTGCTTGTTTACTGTTGTCAGATGATATTATGGTGATTGTATTGTTTTGTGTCTCTTACAAGCAGAAACAAAGCAAACTAGGTTAGGTCCAAAGAGAGAAGATGGTTCCCTCACAGAAGTGGAGATGGATAAAGCATATATTTTATGTGTTTTTGGCTACGTTTTGCTTATTTATATCCATTTATTTGTGCCATTTTTTTCATATGTCCATGCTTATATCTATACTGATACTTGTTGACAAATAAACAAATAAATATTTTGATCTTCTGGGCATCACTGAGCAAGTTCAGAATGAGACCAGTGAGAAATTAAATGGCTTCCTTTCATAAGTAGATCTTTTTACAAGCGCACATACTAAATAACAGGGTTTCCTTCTCCCCTTTCTAAATAATACATTTTACAAATTGTGTATTCCTTCTGCACTGCTTTGAACTGGCTCATTGGCAAAATAGTTCTTTTGTGACTGTGAATGCTATCACAAAATAAAAGAGGTTGGCCTATTTTTTTCCCATGGTTAATTGATGTTTTGTACCCCTGACAATTTCTTTATGGCATAGTTATTGAAATAGGCCAAGTAGTTCATCTATTTCATTAGTTGTGCTTGACTATTCAAAGAATTCTGCCTCTTACCTTACATTGGATATGGAGGGAGGGAGGATGAATGGGCTGAAATATTATATTATAATTAATTATGATAATATCTTCCAAAATCCAATCTTACAATTTAAGCACTAAAACTAATAAACTAAACATTTATTTGATATCTCAATACTGGTTATGATTAATATCCAGTGTTCTTACAGAAGAGCCAGGCTTTCCAGTATTTTCAGAAGGCTGTTCAAGTAGAAGCTATCTTTGCTACAGGGGACAAGCTACTTGGAAGGAGGGGAGCTGTTGCAGTGAATGCCTACTCCTCCTGCCATGCCTCATAGTAAGTGAGACTCTTACCAGGATCTCTGTATTTCTTCAGTAAGGCAAGCAGAAACTATTATACAGGGCATTATAGGTGGCAACCAGTACCTTAAATGGTACCCAGAAGTCTCCTGGAAATCACTACAACTCCCATAACAGATATGTAATGTGAAAGTATTGTGATTAACCACTAAGCTCACATGTTATTATGTTCTGGACCAGTTGAAGTCCCCAGTGGTCTTGAATGGCAGCCTGATACAACATAGAATGAATTACAACAATCTAATTTAGATGTAAAGAATATGAGTAATCATCTGTGGTACATTCTGTTCCAGATAAATTTGCAATTGATGCAACAACCAAAGCTGTGCAAAACCCCTACAAGGCTATGAGCTTTACCTGATCTTCAAGCAGGAGACATGTATCCAAGAGGACTTCCAAATTTGGTCCTGCTTTTTTCTAGGGGAGCACAGTCCCATCAAAAGTCAAATCATGCTCTGAATCAACTGCCGTTCTATCTTGCTCTGAGCCTCTTTTTCCTCATCCAGGCCATGACAATCTCCAGACATTGAGTCAAGATTTCCACCATATCTCCCACCAAGTTAGGGGCGGAGATGTTTAACAGTAAGTGTTACATGTAAAAAGAAGTATTCTTCTATTTGGTCACATGAGGCACTCTGTAATGAAATGTCTGGAGGTCTGACCATTCCTATCATTGCACTTGGCATGCCAACTCAGGTAGGAGTACAACCAGAGGTGGGTTCGTAACGGTTCAGTTCGGTTCTACCAAATCATTAGTAACTTACTGGCATGGTTTGGTAGAACCGTTAATAACCCGAGCCCGCTATGCTACTGAGCAAGTTCTTTTAGCGGCGCCATAGGTGCTGCCATCTTGGATTTTGCTTCTGCGCATGTGCAGAAGCTTTTTTTAAAACACTGCACATGCACGCGCAAAGCGTGCATGGCTGTAGCGCACTCTTTGCGCTTAAATCTAAAGAAGATTTTAAACTCACCTCTGAGTACAACACTTTTAATACCATGCCCAGAAATCCCAACCTTCATTGATAGACCAAGTACTATGGATAACAGTATCAAAAATTGCTGAAAGATCTCAGAAAATAGAATGGTCCCACCTCCTTCATCCATGTCTTATCATAGATCATCCATGAGAATGACTGGTATGTTTTCAATTTTATTCAGGTCTGAACCAAGACTGCCGTGAATTTAGATAATTCATATCCTTCAGAATCCTATGCAGTTGCAGCTCCACCACTTTCTCAATTATGTTGTCCCCAAAGGGGAAGGGGAAAATAGAACAGTAGCTGTCCAATTTTATTAAATCCAGGCCTAGATTTTTTTATGAAGACTCAAGAGTGGATTTTTAAAGGCCTCTGAAACCTTTCCCTCTCTCAAGGAAGTATTGACTTCAAGCCAGGCACAAATCCCAGCCTCCTTCCTGTCTACTTTTATGTGGGGCAGTGGTCCAGTTCACAATTCAAATCAATTCAAACCTTTATTGTCAATGCACATTATGTGTACAATAAGATTGGATGAGCCTCCCTTAGTGCAGCCCCCGCAAACACAAAATACATCTCAATGACTCATAAGTGAAAGAAGAAGAAAAAAACCCTAACCCAATAGATCATACTAACAGACACACAATCCTTTATGCATATATATGCATAACATTACATTATGTTACACCAGACATATTGCACATTGTGCTGGCCCTGCAAGTCTATCATACTAAGTACCTAGTTATGGTGTTATGTTGCATTCAGAAGTCTGACAGCCCGCGGATAGAAGCTATTTTTCAGCCTGTTTGTTCTACTGCCTATGCTTCTATATCTCCTGCCCGATGGTGCTGACCAGGGTGTGAATCATCCCTAAGGATTTTCCTCACGCTGCTAAGATATTGAATCCTAGTGATTTCATCTAGTGAAGTCAGGAGACAGCCCATGATATTTTGTGCTGTTCTCATCTCTCTTTCTATCTGCGTCTGTCAAGCAGCATACCATACCATAGCACAATATGTGAGGACACTTTCTATCGTAGACCGGTAGGAGGAGGTCATCAGTTGTTGTTCTACAAATGATGGAACTTACATTACAGAACACTCTATCCACTTTCTCAAGATTCAAAGTGAAGCCTCCCAGGTAACAGTACAATATATCCATTACATTATTTCAGTAGATTTATCTAGCTTGCTTCCATCTCAGAACAAGTGTGAGCAACTGAGCAAAAAAGAAGCAAATCCCTAGGCATATTGGAAGCAGATAGCATCTAGAATGGAAAAGTCAAAGAGTCAATGCAAAAGGAATACATCAGGAGCACAGGTGGGTTCCTCTTACCTTCCCTACCAGTTTGGGTCGCGTCAGAAGTGTGTGTCACATCTGGGTTAGAAACCCTCTGCGCATGCGCAGAGGGTTCTTTTTCAGCCAATTTCAAGCCAGAGGACTGATTTCCAGCTGGAGGACCAGTTCAGGGGCGTGGCCAGCTGGCTATCGTTGCTGGTTCAGCCAGCGGGAGCAAATTCCCACCACCAGTTAGGGCGAACCGGTCCAAACCGGCAGCAACCTATCACTGATCAGGAGGGTCCACAAAATATTAATATCAAAGCTGAATGCTGGAAACATAATTAAAGCCATTAATACATGGGCAATCCCAGTGATACAGAACTCATCTAGAATCATCAACTGGACTGTGGCTGAACTGGAAAATCTGGACCGGAATGAATTATTACATGAACCAAAATACAGAAAAATTGCTGCAGGCTGTGAAAATGGAGAACATAATAAAAACAACAGAAACAAAGGCAGAATATAAGGGAAAACAGCTAGATGACAGATTAAATAGATGGAAAACCAAAGCTTTGCTTGGACAGCACTTGACAAACATTGAAGGAAAATGTGATGAAAACCTTACATGGGCATGGCTTAAGATGAGAACCATCATGAAAGAAACAGAAGGTTTAATACTCGCTGCTCAAGAACAAGCACTACAAACTAATGCCATGAAAGTGAAGTTACAAAAATCGACTGACAATCCAAACTGCCAATTTTGCAACAACAAAGTTGAAACTGTTTCACATTTAATATGTGAGTGCAGCAAAATCGCACAAACTGATTACAAAGCTAGACATGACCGAGTTGCTAAATTAATCCACTGGTCATTATGTAAAAAATACAACTTACCTGTATCCGAAAAGTCATGGGAACATAAAATGGAAAAAGTTGTTGAAAATAAGAAGGTGAAGATCTTGTGGGACTTTTGAATGCAGACATTTGGAATACAACACACCAGATATCACACTTGTCAAAAACTGAAGTGTACAATTTATTGATATCGCTGTACTAGAAAACACTTGAGTCGAAGAAAAAGAACTGGAAAAAATCTCTAAATATCACCCCTGGGCCATCGAAACTATGCGATTATGGATGAAACATGTGACAGTGATACCCATTGTCATCGGGGCACTTGGCACCATATCCAAGAATTTTACAAAGTACATCAAGAAATTGCAGCTTCCTTTAATAACACCAGGGTAATTGCAAAATAATGTGCTACTCAACACATCATATATTTTAAAAAGATATTTGGTTGATACCTAAGATGCTGGTAGCAACCCGTATTAATCATTAGCACCAATCAATGTATTTGTGATGCATTTTTGAATGTTCAGTCGACTGAGTTTCATGTTTAATGAATAAAGTAAATATAATAATAATAAAGCAGCTATACTACATGGGTAAAGGCAAAAGGTAAAGTAGGGCAGTTCCATCATTTTGCAACTGACATTTATGAAGAAAATTAACATTTTTAGGTCTAAACCAAATTATGTTCAAAACAGGTTCCATTGCCCTTATTAGATCTGTAAATACAAAAGCCATATACCAGCTCATTTATTCAAAGTTACTTTTCATTGCTTAAGTATATGTGCATGGATTGAATTCTTGATTCCGATTAAAATTGAATAATTTCAATTCTAATACACTATTAAACTTGTGAAAAGCTTTAGATTCTATCAGCTGCCTCCTTTGCATTCTAACAACTTCCTTTGTTAAGTGTGAACCAGCCAATAAGAGATTTTCAAATAAAATTGTATCCCTCTTTCAATTTTTCAATTTTTCACTTTTTAATAAGATCTCTGAATTTCAAGCATATAATGCTTATTACTGATTCCAAACCATTTCTGCAAATATACTGTAATCATTTACTGTAATAATCCCAGCAAGATAATATGTCCTATGTATTTGGCATATGTCCTTGGTATTTTAATATTCATGTTTTGTAAACATGTCCCCATTACCTTATCTAACCCTAGCAGAGATGCCATGGTTTATTGGTTCAGGTTTTGGACTTGTACCAGAAGACCCAAGTCTATTCTGAGCCACAGAAGTTCAGCAGATAACTTTGAGCAATTACTCTCTCTTAGCCCAATCTACTTCAGAGTGGTGTTGTGACGGAGATGGGAGAAGTAGTGTTATGTATATCGCCTTAAGCTCCTGACTGAAACACTGGGTAAAAAAAACCTCTAACAAATAAGCTACAGCCCCAGGAAAGATAGACAATATGTCTTGTTTCAGTCTCATTCAGATTTTCCTGGTATTGATTGTCCTTGGCATGTTATTATATTTGTTGCAAAAATAAATTGCTTTTTCTGCAGAAACCTGAAGATGGGCTTAGAGGTCTACGCGGACACAACTCCATAAGGCTCATGAAGATGCCTAACGTAATACTTCCAAGTTAATGCTGAATCAGAAGTTCTTGATGAGGTTTGGCTAGAATTTGGTAGCTGCAGCAGACAAGGTTATTTAGAACCAAACCTTACTTCTTTTCATCAACAAGAAACATATAAATCAAGATCCTATCTAATGTAAACCAATCATTTGAATCTTGACATGTCAGATCAACAACGAATGTTCCAGAGTCATAAGGGGCTACCTTATGGATCTCAGGTGGATCCTGGTTTTGCCTTTTTGCTTTCAACCATATTGTTGGGAATTGGAACCTTGGAAACTCTCTATGGCAGGGATGTCAAGCTCAATTTCATTGACAGCCGCATCAGGGCTGTGGTTGACCTCAGGAAGGTGAGGGCATGGCCAACTGGATGGGCATGGCCAGCTTGATGCCACTCACTGGGCATGGCCAGCTGGGTGGGTGTGGCCAGCTTGATGCCACTCTCCAAACTGCTGGCATGTTTCCTCTTCACACTGGATAGACCGGGTCGAAGTGACATGGATAGAACGGGCCTAGGTGACTTGAGTAGACCAGGCTGAAGAGACACAGGCTGGCCCCTTACATTTTCCAGTATGGCCCTGTGGGCTGGATCTGACCACATTGGAAGCCGCATCTGGCCCACGGGCCTTGTGTTTGACACCCCTGCTCTATTGCTTTATCCATTATTTCCCAGACGTTACGTTATGTCTTACCAGCCAGGCTTCTTAAACACTGCTGACATCTTTAATGACTCTGAAACACCTCTCACCATTTTTCAAAATCCAAAAGATTATCAGCATTGAAGCATTTGTAATAGAGCTAGCAAAAAAGATAACAATAGTAGATAACAACAAAGAAATACAGATACAAATCATTTAACTCTTCTCTGTGATAGGCTCTCAAATATGAGAAGACTGCTATCTGATCATCCAGTCCTTCTCTTTGTTAAACTAGACATACCTAGTTCCCACAACCAATCAATCAAACAAACAAACAAACACATACCATATTTTTTGGTGTATAAGATGCACCAACATTCCAAAGAAGTAAATAAGAAAAAAAGCTTTTCTCCTCCCCGACCCCAGGAGCAGTCTGCAGGCCTTCCAAACCCTCTGTGCACACTGTTGTTGTTGTTTTTGCAAAAACAGTCCTGTTTTTCACCTGTTTTTGTGAAAAACGGGGTGCACAGAGGGTTTGGGGGGCCTGCAGACTGTTTCTGGGGGCTGGGGGAAGGCAAAAACGACCCTGTGTTTGCGAAAAATGGCCTGTTTTTCACAAAAACGGGGGAGTGTTTGCCTTCCCCCAGTCCACAGAAACACTCTGCAAGCCACCCAAACCTTCTGCACACCCCATTTTTGAGAAATACAGGCCCATTCTTTGCAAAAATGGGATGCAGGGGTGGGGCTTTAGAAGGCCAAAATTGCTGTATTCCGTGTATAAGACGCACCAACATTTCCACCCTCTTTTAGGGGGGGAAAAGGTGCATCTTATACTCTGAAAGATACGGTAATCAATAACCAATCACATATATGCATACACATACACACACA
>JANHFT010005017.1:0-27652 GCA_032467955.1 Pseudoxenodon macrops
TCTAGTATTGTAAGTGGTGGAATTATGGGAGGGTTTCTCCTAAAGTCTACCACCATTTCTACAGTTTTGAGTGTGTTTAGTTCCAGGTTGTTCCGGTTGCACCACAAAGCTATTTGTTCAACCTCCCATCTGTATGCAGTTTCATCATTGTCTCGAATGAGTCCGATCACTGTTGTATCATCTGCAAACTTCAATAGTTTAACAGATAGATCGTTTGAGATGCAGTCATTGGTATATAGAGAAAAGAGAAGTGGTGAGAGCACACAGGCCTGGGGGGCTCCTGTGCTAATTGTACAGGTATCTGATGTACTATGAATTGCCTCTGTTCCTGGGATAAAATGGAGATGATAATCCCTGGTAATAGCTGGTTCTTTGGTGAAGGGGTTAAGATCTTGAGAGGATGAGATGCTCAATTGCTATTCTGTCAATATTTGTTTGCCTTTGTATTCAATTAGAAATTACTTTAGGCTTCTTCATAGTAAACCAATAGCATTTCCATTTGTTGAGTATTTTTTCTTCTAGAAAAAATATTACTAAAGAGCCAAAAGGTGAACTGCATACATTATTTTTATATTCTGTTTATACAGCAGGCACATGTATATACAAATACACATCATTTTTTAAACATTATGCTTCATCTCATTATCAGATTAATTTAGTTTTGGTTAGAATTTATTTTCAATTTTGTTGTAGAAAAATATATCTATATGGATACATTTTGCTATTAATTAGAAGTTGCATGTGACCAAAGAAGCCACAATCAATATAATTTTTTCATTCCATAGTTGTGGAATAAAAACAACTACTTGTGGTCACTATATAAGATGTGTTGCTCTCGTAGCAATGCATCATGTTTGAATCATTCATACACACAATAAATGTGTGCACAATATACAGTAAATGGCCTATACAGGGAATACCGTATATACAAATAATTGTTTTGTAACTGGTCCAAGAATAAAATCCTCACTCTGGAATCCTGGTACAATGATACGACAATATGGAATGTGAATAATGTGATTTATAGTATGAATAATATGATTTATTGATACAGTGGTACCCCTGTACTCAACTGCTTTGAAATTCATTGAATTTGGTACTCAATATATTTTGACAAGAAAGTTTGGTCATGGTACTTGTTTGTTTGGTACTCAACGTGCAAGTTGTTGGTGTTGGTTGCCTGTGTTTATTATGAAAACAGTTAATCTCTTTTTCTTTCTTGAAGAGATAGAATTATGTATCATTCCATGGAGAATTGATAAACTCAGCTCAGAAAGAAAGTACAAATCTTTAAAAACAAGTGTATCGCTTGGATCGGAGAGGGAACAACAATTTGTAGCTGTATTAATTTTTCTTTTAGGAACTAGTTAATGTCCTCCCTCTTCCAATTGGTGTCCTCTAGACTATTGTAATATAAATCTCATTTCTTGGACATATTAGCTAGCAGTGGTGGACATTATTGTTTACCTCAATTGTCAGAAAATAGGCTAAGAAAGGAGGGCTTACCACTATATCAAAAAGGGATACCAGGAATTTTCATGCTCGAAAAAAATACATACCAAAGTATATACCATTTGATCATGGTCTTTTGACAGATCTTTAACATTGTTATTTAATGAAGGAAGTCTCCAAAAGGAAATTTAAACCACATTTTCCCATAAAGGATATGTATGCACACACATCTTCCCATATTTTACATATTAATTCCAGGCTAGTTGTGAATTCTGTTGATACTTCTATTTAAAAAATGGAATTATGATGTAGGTTTCGTATCAAACAGCAAGCAATTGCAACTGAATATCTTTTGTTGGTAGTGATGAATTGTTTTATTTTAATATGAACACGTTCTTACCTCAAGGATATAGTTTCCTTCGTGAACCATGCCTCTGATTGAGAATTTGAGAGTTCCCCAGATTTGGAAAAAAGGCTACATTATTTCAATTTTAAATGTCATTACATGCTTTCCCCCCCCTACTATTTTCCTGAAGGTTTTTCAGATCCACCCAAAGTTGATCCATATGTTAAAATGAATGAAATTATCTCATTCGGAAACAACTAGAATATCACACACCAATGGAAAACCTACTCAATGAATTTTGATAATAGATTTTTTTAAAGTAAGGCTGACTTAGATTGTATCACATAACACTTTTTTGAATTCATAAAATTTCTTACTATACGTAATAGCTAGACATTCAAAGGTGAAAAAGCATTTGATCAAAAATTTGAGATGTTTAGAAGCTCATGTAGCCATGAAAAGCATGGCAATCATAAACTGTATAATCTGCATTAAAGGTTATTGGTTTACTATGAAGTATACTTCCTATTAATCTTTATTAAAACACTTTTTCTAAATAGTCAAGTACAATAGGAAGCCTGAAATGTACCATGGAGCTGTTTCAAAGCCCACTGATGACTATAGAGTTCATGATGCCTAATTCCAAGGTGAGGAAACAGCTGGAAATGTGTAATAAAAGTATGTACATGTGTTATTGGTACTTGCAAGCAAAGGATTCCAAAAGTTTATAATGTGGGGGAAAAGATGATGCATAATTTGATTTTCATCTAGAAAAAAAAAAGACTGAAATTATACATCTGTATTGCAGCCATCTCTGTGAATAAATTAGCGCAAAATGTAATAGCAAGGATCTGCCAAGAACCTTTGAAGTTGTTAACTCATTTGTTAGTTCATTTGTTTTAAATAAGGAGCCACTGTAAATTTCAAATAAGAGGAAACTACACCCAGCAGACCATCTATATCAGTGATACAGAGAATAGTTCAGGGCTACTAACAGATTTTTCTACTAACTTGGCAAAGAAGTTGTAGGGAAGCACATTAAAATAATGTTTCTGCAGCTGTTCAATGTGAGCTTATGATTTATCTCTGAAATGAATGGCATTGCCAATAGCTCTGGTTAGTTCCAGATCTGAACACAGCTTCAAAAATACACTTTACTGACAGTTAAATAAGAAAGAGAATTAAACAGAATGGTTTGTCATATAAAACATAATCATTACTGTTAGGTGCCTGTTAAATATATGCTAAATGTACTTTGACTTAATAGATAGAATGAGAGGGGTACCAAGCTTAATTTTTAATTTTCAATAGCCATAATAAAGTAATATTTAAAAATAAACCTATATCCTACGTGCATCATAAATAGCAATGCAGGTTTTCAACTTTCTCTGGTGTAAAATATGTTCTGGATAAAGCATTTATTTTATTTGTTTATTCATGGACTTATATCTCCACCTGCCTCATACAATGACTCTAGGTGGCTCACAATAAATCATAAAAAACAGTAAAACATACTAATATACAAATTTACTTTAAATAAAGTATCAATATACATACACAATACTATATAGTAGACAATATATTAAATATTATATTAAATTATATAGCCATAGAATTACAATGGATAGGTGTTATATTCCAAAATCTAAAGAAACTAACCATCTGACTGCTTCTTGTGTGGCTGTGATGAGATCATCCAGCTTTGAAAATTTCCCATGGAGACATTCTTGATCTATATGTGTTATAGTTTATTTCAGTTTATTCCAGCGCATCTTGCACTGGAAAATGACTTTTTGAACCCACTTTATCTAAGTAATCTGGTTAAATGCATGGAAAAATGCCATTGGGATGCAAATACACTTAGGGTTAGCATTAAGTCTCCATTAGTTTGGAGAGCAAAATGGACATAGTTAATGCATTTGTAACATGTTATTATACTTAGGAGGGTGTTTTAGATCCTGCCTTATCCATATTTCCTGGTAAAATACATGGGAAAATCCCATTGGGACAAATCCACATAGAGTTAGGGTTGACCCTCCATGGATTTGGAGAACAAAATTGGTGGTTGCCAATTGATTCTTAGTGCGTTGGTATGTTGAGGAGTGACCTTTTCAGCCCACCGTATCTATGTTTGCTGATAAAATACATGGGAAAATCCCATTGGGGGCAAATCCACTTATGGTTAGGGTTAGGCCTCTCTGAATTTGGAGAGCAAAATGGTGTATTGGAAGATCTGCATGAAATATCCTTTGCTTGGAAACAAGAACTGGTGGGACTATAAAATAGAGAAAGTAATAGAAAATGAAGAAGTTAAATTGCTCTGGGACTTCAGAATTCAAAGAGACAGGCACCTGCCACATAACACCCTGGACTTAATTGTCAATAAGAAAGACAAAAAAGTCTAGATAGTGGATGTGGCAGTGTCTGGAGACTGCAGAACTGGAGAAGATAATAAAATACAAAGACCTACAAATAGAAATAGAATGACTGTTGCAAAGAAAAGCAAAGGTAATAGTAATAGGTGCCTTGGGTGCAATCCCAAAGCAACTGGAGCACCACTTGAACACAATTGGCATTGACAAATTCACCATCAGTCAATTGCAAAAGGTTGCTTTACTTGGAAGCTTCCATCCTACAATGGTATCTGTAACAGACATATCTGCCTTTCCCAGATCCTTGGTAAGGATTCAGTATGTAGAAAAAAATGCCAAATTGAACATCTGGCTGACTGTGCAATGATCAATAAATAATAATAATAACAATCAGCTGTTATGTCCTTGGTTAGGGCTTGAACTGTTAAGTTTTTACCAATCACAGACTGTGAATCAAATTGGAGATTAACAACAACAACAACAATGTTACATAATGTGCTTTAAGATCTAGCTTATTTGTATTGCACACACCTGCAATCTCTCCATTTAAAACAAATTAAGTCCTTGGGTAGACCAAGAAAAAAGAGAGTGTTTTAGAAAATGTTGCTTTTCCACGGTGTTGAGTGTTCATGTGTGTCTGTTGTGTAAATTCTCCTTGGTGGCTGTGAACAAAGTCCTCTTCTGTAGCTGTTGCTTTCCTGTCTCCTTCAGCAGACTCAGTGTCTGTGCAGGGAATTCCTGTTTCTGGACCAAACCCACAGGCCTTCAGCACTGAAGGATGAGGTCAGGCATCTCACATACCCAAAGTTTCCTTGTGTTGATAGCTGATCTAAGCTCTGGAGAAGCACAGTAGTGGAGCACATATACAAACATATGATTGTATCATGCACATGCAAATATGTAAGCACAATAATTCCAGGTACACCTGACTGAAAAAAGGAACTTGTTGGCTTTTATTCAGGAAATAAAAAATTCATAGATTTGCGTCTGATCATATCAAACCTTATCCTTATGAGTCAAAACTAGGTTTCAATCATAAAACCTACAATCCAGTCTTGTACAGTATTAATAAGAGACCACAAATGTTTTCATCAAAGTTAAATGTGTTCTTAATGTATACTTTGATAAATCATGCAAAAAATACTCTCAGGATTTTAAGATTTCTGCATAATTTAAAAAAGAACCACAACTATATTTTGTTATATGATTTACTTTAATCTAGGATACATTTTCCAAGAAGAATAAATGAAGTGATATTAATAGCAGCATCTGATTTATTCCGTATGTACAAAATTTATTTCACACAAAAGCATGATTTCTGTTTTCTCTTCCTATTTCACTTGTTATTTCTAACTACTAAACATTGTTATAAATATAACACTTTCAAATGATTTTAAATGGTTTTTGTTTTATATACAGTTGTTTCTTAGTAATAAGAAAATAAGATGAGTTAGGCTGCACCAGACTAATTTTATTTTCCAGCATTCTACACTCATGATAGCTAACTAGATGCCTGTGGAAACACCCATACACTTATATACACATAAAGTCTCTTATAATATGGTGGAGATATAGCTTCTTTTTCTCTCTGAACACTTCTCTAAATATATAAAAAGACTTCTGGCATTTTGGTATAATTAAACATATTTGTTGATTGCCCTGTTCTCAGGGCAATTAACCAAGGCTTCCTGAGACAGTAACAACCACATGCTTAGTCCCAAAAACCCTCTTTTTATTTCAACGGCTGTGAATTATGTTCATTCACAGTCCATAATGAGTCCCAAGGAGTTTGTGAATAGTCTGACAGAAGTCTGCCACAGTCTTACGGGCTAAGGCTGATAAGCACCAATCTTTATCTCCCTTGAAACACTGCCAAAGACCTAATTGCCAATTAGCTTTGCAAGGCCAAATGGAGCACAAAGTCAAAATGGAGCTTCAGAGTTTAAACCAACCAGAACGAACAGAGTTGCTTCCTGCAAAGGCTCATTTCCCTTTGCTCCTCCTTTATGTCTTATGGGAGGGGCCAATCATTTTCAAGCCTTACTCCTGAGTCAACCCTTTTATCTTAACTGTTCTTGCCTTCTCCTGACTCCAGGACTGGCCCATGTTCCTCCCCAGCCTCCTCACTGTCCGACTCTGCTGCCAGTTCCACATGCTGCTGGTGGACCACAACATGCCCTTCCTAGGTAGATTACATTCTCCAAAGCAAAAGAGGTAATAGAATTAGTATGAAATTAAACGAGCAAAGGAAAAGGAAGAGGAAACCAAGAGATCTGAACACAGCTTTGAAATTTATCTCTTATTTTCTCCATCAGCAGTTTTAAAACAATAGGAATTAATTATAACCTGGCAAAAATACATATTACATATATCAATGAGCATTGGAAGAAATTTACCAGAAAAGGAATTTAGCATTTGTTGGAATATTTGAAAAAAATGTCAATAAACAACATATGTTAACTAAAATGTTAGTTCAGCTGCTTTCAAGGACAAGCTATAACAAAAGTGTGGACAAGATATTCGGGGATGAGCAAGACGTTTTGACCACAAAACATCCCAATCTTGAAATGTTCTGAGTTGAAAGAAAACATGCATTTTTCAAGTGGTTTTTTAAAAAGTTAGAGCAAAACTTCCCATATTGAATGTATTTTTGAATGTTGAGACTGTTTTATGTGCTGTGACTGAGTTGCTATTTTGACCTTTACGACATTGCTTTTCTTCAAGCCTTTTCTAGCTTAGGAAAGACTAGTTTCTATTGGAGTGATGTGTTAGTGGAACATTGAGGGAAAGTAATAGTTAAACAATAAGTTAAAAGAAGACTGGTTATAGAAGCATGATATATTTAAACAATTCTTTGCTGTGGGAAAGTTGTTATGTGGATGATAGGTAAGCTCAACAAGCATTATGCTGTGTTGTGTTTTCTGAGCAGGTAATGTACAGGTTACTATATGTACCTGAGTGCCTTAAGACAAGTGTTGCTAATGCTTTTTGATTATATAAATGCAAAGGCTGTTAGAAGTGTGTTAATCTGTTGAGGTTCAGTATGTGTAATCTTTCCACATAGTTTGATGATATTGAGAGCATTTAAAATGCAAAGATATTTTCACAGGTTTTCTTTTAATAGGCACACATGCGTGCATTCTGTGCATGCACTTGTAAATCTTTTTTGGAGCTAACAGCAACCATTGTATAAAAGAAACAGCACCGGCAATGAGCAAACTAGCTTTCAAGTACCTGCAATAATAAAGAAAAATTCTAGGTGTACTTGTACAATCTGTTTCCTGACTTGACCTATTTTGAAGGAATAACATCAATGCTGAAAGCTTCACAGAGAATTTCCCCCTTATACCAAAGAGTACCAAGGGAGAACAATCTTGAATTTCTTTTTCACTTCTAGCTTCCTTCAAGACTAAGTTGGTGCTTCTATATAATGATTGTGGAATACTTTTTTCAAAAGATCTTTATGTTGCTTTACATATTATCTTCCTGTGCCTGCTTTAGAATATGTAGTCTCCTTTTTGGGCTAGTGTGCTATGACATTCTCCTACAGTGAGCATGATTTTTGTTTTGTCTCAATGTAGAATTGTTCCAAATGAACTGTATTTCCTAGTTAGAAGAGATCAAACGCTGCACTTCAACTTACAAAGAATCTGTGATAATATATGACTGTTTATCATCTGACCTTTTTCACTCTTTTATGCTGTTGAAAATGATGAAGGAAAGGACACAGATGTGTTCCATGAAGAATTTGGAAGATGCAGTCAGAGGTGAGAATTGTTGGGAAAATTAGTCCATATGTTTCTTTCACTTCATGAAATGTCAGATGTCCCTTTGGGCAGCTGGTGGAATTGTTTTGTATTTTATGTGCTTTTCTAATGTGGCTTTAAGAGTATCTTCTGCTGTAAGAGAGTGTTGAAGAGCTATCATTCTGCAAAATACTGATTTCAGTCAGGTTTTCTGAAGGCCTTGGCTCTATATTTCTGCTTTCATATTTAGGATAGCAAGTTCCTGAATGTGGTGCTTTAGCATTCGCCACATAATAATGTATGCCCTTCACCTGAACATTAAACTCATCTGTTTCTCCTAGACAATATAGTCTGTATGAGATATGAATTGGAGTAATGATTAGTCAGGTGACCAAGTGAATGGAAGATAAGCAGATATTTGGGAAGGATTTTAGATGTGACTCTCATCTCTGAAAATTGAAAAACATCAGCTGTTAATTTCAATAGAACCAAAGTTTTATTCGTGATCATTTTATTACATTGACATATGCTCACAGTACTTGCTTGTAAAGTGTTTAGGGATTAGGCCTGTACTAAGCAAAGAACAGTACTGCATGATGAATATTGGGAATTGCCTTTCACCAAGTCAGACAGCTGGTCTAACTCATTATGCAACTAGCAATAGCAATTTAGAATGTTCAGTTCTTTCCTAACCTTGCTCTCTGAAGTTTGTAAATTATCTTGCAGTATTCGTAGACCGGTGGAACTAATCCAGAGCCAATATTGGACTAAATCCTTAAAACATTTTATCTTTTTCATACTCCCTAGAAGCTTGTCCAACCTGGGTGCCCTCCAGATGCTGTGGATGTCAATTTCCAAAATTCTCAACAGTAAGCATGCTGCCTAGAGAATTATATAAGCTGAAGTTAACACCATATGAGGAAACTCAAACTGGGGAAGGCTGGCATAAAAAATTCTAGGAATGTTGGATCAGATGAGCCATCATTATTGTTAACTTATGTCCCTTTTATCTAGGCTTCTGAGTATTTAATATCCCAGTTGTGCTATTTTCTAAAGGGATGTCTAAAATATAGGGTTAGATTTATTAGTGTAGACAGTACAATAAAGGCCCTTGCTCCAATTAATAAGATATAAGCATATCTTATCTTTTCCTTGCATTGCATATGGGATTCATCATAGACTTATGTCCCAGGGAAACACATAAACATATACATGTATTTACTTATCTTAGCTATTACATTTTTAAAATAATGCTTCTCATTGCAAAGAACAATAGCTATATGTACATACACAAATAATTTATTATATTCTTTGCTCCAATTATTCTTGGAACAAGTTGATCTTGCTGAAGTTTCATGGTTTTGACTGCATCTTTGAATAGTGTAGGATTGGGGGGGGGGAGTTGATATTTTGCATTTCCTGACCTTGAGCTCAGATTATCTCTAATGTTGTCTTGTGAGAATTCATTCTGTCAAGATTTCTGTCTGCATTCAATCTGCAATACTTTGATCTTAGTTATCTAATGTTCACATAGATAGTTCATGAAGTACACAAGACACATTTAATTTTTTTTATTTTACATTGCTTCCTTTCTTTAGAAGTGTGTCTTGTAAAAACATGAACTTTCGCTTGTAAAAAGGTTCAAGGGCTGAACAGTGATCAATGATGAATTTAATGAATGTCATCTACTAGTAGGAGTTGACTCAGAAATCACTGTGAGTCAGAGACATACCTCTAAGGAATCACAAATTCATCATTTATATTTTCATTGACTTAAATGGGCTGTAATACTATATCAAGTCATCACTATGCCTCTCCCACTTTCAAACTGATGATAGTATGAATGAGACATAGCACAATAACCAGTCTTCAACAATCCTGGTTGGTTATTCTAGCCATAGGATCTTGATCTGTAGATAAGGTAACAATTCCATTTGTATGCTTCATACAAATCCCAATCAAATATTTAAAACATATATGATTATGAATGACCCTAGGCAGTCCTTCCTGAGATTACTTTTCACACAGAAAGATCTCATGTGGAATGATGCGCATGTCTAGGATTTGTCAAATGGTTGTAATAATTTTTTTCCAGAAACATAGTGCTCATATAGTTTCTTAGCTCAAGAGTTATCAAGGGTGAAGGAACAGATAGGGTACATTTCTCATTGTAGAATGTTCGGATTATATCCATAGATGTTCAGTGCTGGGAGATACTTAAATGACCTCTTGATCTATGTTCTTTCTTTGCTGGAATGGGCAGTTCCTCTGAGATAGGCACCTAGAGTTTGTTCCATGGGTGTGGATAATATGGCGATGTTTCTGAAAAGTGTGGAATTTGGGGTATTGAGGGGCTTTGGAGGGTTCAAGGGTAGCAATGTAAGAATATGAGTTACCAGACTTGAGTTGTCCATTTTTTAAAGAAATAAATTGCAGCACTGCAGTTTAGCCATCTTTTGACCAGGTTTTAACGGTGTAATTGAAATGCAGTGCAGCAACATCTGGTTTAGATGTGGTTCTCCAAACCTATGTTCTAAATCTAAACAAACCAAGCAAGCTAAACTACATGGATTCTGATCATAATAATATAAGTTCAAAATGAGAATGTAACAGGCAAAAGAAACATCAATATGAGATGTTTGATAGTAAATATGGTAGTAAATTCCAGATAGAGCTCATGATCAAAATAATGTGTCATTCTGTTGGACTGTACTTTCTAATAATCCGCAACATTATTAACCATGCTTGGTTTGGTTCTGCTGGAGTAGAATCACCATGCAGGGAGAAGCTTGAGGACAAATGGAGATTTCAAATGTTTTGGCTGACATTGCTAAGAGATGGGCAATTAATTGCTATATAATTGTTTTAGCTGCATTGTTATTACATAGCTATGACTGAGAATTGCAAATTCCACCTTGCCAATTAATGCTACAGTACTGTCTTTTTACTTTTAAGAATAGTTGAACAATAATTCTGAGAAATTGGAGAAGTATTTAAACTAGATTGCAAGGATGAAATGGGTTAGCCTGGAATAGTTGTATTTTAACCTTAAGTTTTCTATGGTTCTAAGAAAAGAAAAGTCTTAAAAATCCAGTCTTTGCAAATTGGCGCCAAATAAAATCAGGCAGAAATTACAATGACTTTATAGTAATGAAGCTCCTGTAGCAGTAATGGAGTCCTAAACAAAACTGGCTGATCACTGAAGCCAGTTTTGATTTTTCGGAACTCAGTCATTTCCTTTTATCATCTCATCTGATTTATTCTTTAAGAGATATTATGACAGAAGGGATGATTAATTTGATATGCACACAAGGAAGTCTTGGCTAAGTAAACCAGAGGTGGTTTTACTTATATTTTCTTGCCCTCATCTGTGTTCTGGATATCAGCCTAAATTTTCTGGTCTGGTTTCTGATGTCATCCACTATCTTCATTGCCTGCTCCCACTTAAAGCTAAGCAAATAGTAGAAAAAAAAGTTTTCATAAACATTTTCTCAAATAAACACCATAATTTGCTTATATGGTGCCCACAGATTCTTTTATTCCCTTTTGGCAAATACTGGGACAAGAAAATGCTTGTTCATGAAAATACCTGACTAAAGAGAAATACCTTAAAGCATGTAGCTCTGTCAGAGTGACTGCCTAGCCATCTTGAAAATACCTTTAATGTTTTGAAGCACAGGGTGCCATACTTGCAGCTTAGGTCATTACTGCTCTGTGGTGATATTTTAATTTTATTTATCACTTTATTTAAGTAATATTTTAATGGAAAAAATTTAAAAAATCAGTGAGAATGAAATGTACAATTGAATTGTCACAATATCAATCTTTTATACTTGTTAAATATAAAAATGAAAAAAATGAGACACAAACACAAAGATCCCATGCATATCTGTGGACATATACAGTATACAAAGTCTAAGATGGTTTCTAAGGACCCTTAATTTATAAATTGACAACATGGCATTCGTTTCAAACACAAGTATCTAATTATGGTGTTAGACATACTAACTCCTCTCAATGCAAGCCTACTCCAGCTGTAGTCGTAACACATCTGGAAGGAACCAGATTTGGAAAGCCTGATATTATAATCAGAGAAATGCAAATATACCGAACAAAAGCTCCAACATGCAGTTGTGAATGATTTGGAAGTGCTGGGATAGAGAAGATCAGTCTATGCTCTTCCCTTCCTGGATGCTTCCTGTGGTCTCCTCCCTTCCTAGGGTGTCTCAGAGGTCCTTTTCTGATCCATTTAAACTCTTCATGTGTATATCCATCACTAAATTCCAACTTTTCTGAATTAATTCCCCATTAAAAATATTGGAACAAAAGATATATTTGAATACCCAATTAAATGTATGCTTCTAATGATACAAATTACAATTCGACACATATTTTCTTTCAAATATTGTAATTGTTCTTTTTTTATATTTCTTGTACATTTAGTAGCTGGAGCAGCAACATTCTCCTTTAGCTCAGGAAGAGTAAATGATTTAAACCCAGGAGCAAATGCAGAATTTACAGATTAATCAAATGACCTTGGAAGTAAACTGTCAAAGGTAATCCCAATTGCAGCCCACTGCTGCAATTAAGCAAAGATATTTCATTTTGGTTCATTTTTTCTACTGACATTAATTAGTTGTATAATCCCTAAATTTATCCTCTAGCAAGTTTTGTAAAGAATTTCTCTTCACTTTATAAATATGCAATATGTTTCCTACTATAAATCAATGAATTATATGTTTTAATGGATACATTAGAAAAATGACAAGTCATTGAAGATGTTGGCAGATCATATAAATGCAAAGTATAGTATACAGTTCAGGTAGTTGAGTGTGAGTTTTATGATAGGGATGAAAGATTTACTTACATCTTTTATACCGTAATCTGTATATTGCTTTGATCAAAGTAGGAAGAAATACTTGTGGAATTTTCTGTCTCATATATATCTGTTATATATCTTGTATTGATAAGTAGGATACAATCACCTGAAAAATATTTTGAAAAAAGCCCTTTAGATGATTTCCAGTGCCTTCCTCAAAAATATTACATGAATATAAAATATAAATATATAAATAGTATAAATAACATTCAAAGAGTTCAGTTTGCATCTCTTACCATTATTCTGTTTAGGATTTTGCTTTATTCTACATTATAATGATATACAAAACAAAAATGAAATGGCAATCCTCTATCCCAGTTTTCTATCCCAGAAAACCATTTTAATCCAAGGATTTATTTAATGATGATAAATATTTTGGGTTTTTCTCGTGCATTTTGTGCTGCAAAAGCAAAGTGGTATTTCTTATTTACACTACAAGGCTATCTTATGGACTTTAATAAGATGCTTTGTGGTGCTCTGTTGCCTTCACTGGCACTTGCATTTCTGTGAATCTTTGTGACTGGCTGAGAGCATCAAGTGCAATTTCTGCATATGAAATGCCTCTTTCGGTTACTGAATGTCCCAGAGGAGATTCAAAATGCAATAGTTCTTTGCACTTCTTGTGGCTTTACAAAGCAGTTCCAAAGCTGCACCAAAGAAGCACTTCACTCAGGCATTTATCAATGGAAAGTCCAGCTGTATTATTTAAGATATGGTTGAATGTTATCATTATACTATTATAAAATAAAAGTGTAGAAATTAGAAATTTTTAATAACAGTATTTTGAAAGAATGATGCTTTGGGGAAGTTTTTGAAATTAGATCCACTTGTTACAGTGATCTACAATTATATCTCCACCAGATACAGACACACAGTCTAGGTGCACAGGGAACATATGCTATTAGTCTTGTTTAAAAAGAGTTGAAGTCTTATCCAAATGGGATCAGAGAGTAATTTTACCAGCAGAAGATAGCTTTCACATTATAAAGTCTGCTTATGTATCCCAGGATGAAACTGAATCAACCAGTACACTCAATTGTAAATCTGATAATTTAGTGAATTATAAATTTATTCCAAATAGGCAGAATAATGAGATGGATTATCAACTGGAAATGCTTCTATCTTGTCCTTTTCAAAATTTACCTCTTGCCTGTGACAAAACTAAGGTACTAGTTTAACATTCCCACAAAAACAAGAAGCAAAATTTGCACAAATGTTAAGGTACATGAAGGAAAAGATGAAGCCCAAGTGACCTTAGACAATGAAAAACCATGGCGTTGGATAATAATACTTCAGCAAACATCTATAAGAATTAACCTTTTAAGAAGAGGGCAGTTCAGAGTTGTAGTTGTAGGTCATATGGGCTATCTATCCAGTAATTTTCTTTATCACAATCAAACTGGCTAAATGGAGAAAAAAGGTTAGCCATCTAACTAGATTAAATACAAAAATATATAAATTAAATAGTACAAGAGAGAACTCTTTGCCTAAGAAAGGACACTTTGTGATTGTCTGATACTCGTGGACTCTTAATTTTCTTGCAAATGGTTTATTACAGAAATCCAAGCAGACAGTGGTTTAGATGCAGATGGGTGATACGTGACTGACTTCTCTACTGGAGAAAGCAGGGACTGAAATATTTTTGCCAATGATTTCCCCCCCTGCATCTTACACCATGAAAGAGCCATAAAATCAAGGGAAAGTGTCTGTTTCATTACATAAAGAGATTAGACATTTTACATATGTGAGTCTATGAATGGTTCAAAACAGATGTAATTAAGAGAATGAGAAATTATTTATGATTCATTGGTGTATCCATTCAAAGTAGAATTCCAAGATATGTTCAAGGGCTGATATTTAAGCTAATAATAATGCCTGGCAGAAATGAGTTATCTGGAAAAAAAAATTAATTCAAAAACAGAATAGTTGTAGACAACATAAGAAACAACTGGATTTATCAATGAACAGCATTGAAAACACTACTTGTGCAAGTGTTATTCCCGTCTGAAATGTATGTATTCATAAAATGGGTAATTGATTAATAAAGGAATCAAGTGTTGGTTCAGTATATTTTAATATGTAATTATTAGAGATTACATTACAGATTATATGTTATACTTATTAAAGAACTCCACCATCTCAACAGTACAACATGCAGATAGTGTACTTAGTCTAATTAGATGTCACATATGTAATCAGAATATTAATTGCTAAACTGGTTTATTTTGTTTATGTTTAATTTGAATATCTGTTTACCTGCTTTGTCATTGTTGATCTAGTAACTATTTATTTATACATAATTAACAATTAAGTGTTTTTAAAAAAACTCTAACATTATAGTTGTAAATGGAATGTCTATCCACAATTATTTAAAAAAATAGTTCCAATGAAAGCAATATTTCTTGCTCTATACCCCTCTGGTACTGCCAAGGAACTATGTTGTAGAATATAAATCAACCATATTTGGGAAGATACTTTTGTTACAGGGCTCAATGTGCATTACATGACCTGTTTACAGACAAAGAGACCTTGTAACTCTGGTAATGTAAAAAACACATTTTAAGATAGCCAAGATTTTTTACATTAACTCTCTCATGTTCATAAAAACCTACATGACTGTTGCATTCATTATTAGGACATTTTTGGGTTAAATCAAGAATACCTATGTTAGTACATACTGCTGTGTATAGAATATTTCTTTTGCTATTAATTTACTGTGGCATGGCATGAAGAAGATTGGATCACAATTACAGGATACAATTACAGGAATATTTTGCCTGTGCTTTGGTCTGGAATAACTTTTGGCTTGGTCTTAAAATAATTATTTCTCGGATTTGTAGCCACAAATATAAAGCAGGCTAGTGATTAAAAAAAAACTTATTACATTTTGTGGATGTAGTGAGTCTGTGTGAGTCTCTCTCTGTGAATTTGTAAGAGAAAGAGGAAAGAGAAAAACAGGAGGGTGAATGGGGAGGGAGGTGAAGGGAGAGCAATGGCAACTTGTTCAGATATAATTTAGCAATTTCAGTAGCCTTTCTGAATTGAAATCTTCATGGTTTCACTTTGTTATGACCAAGATAGACCTAAGCACCATACAAAACAAGTAATAACTAAGTGTGTACTTTAGCCCAAAATTGTTGTACCTGAAATATAAGGGGCTTGAGTGCAGCCCTGAAAACTTTCACATTCTTGCCGCATAGCGGTCTGTAATGTAATGAAAGTAAATTGAGCAAGTTTAATTTGTTAAATTTAATTATAAATGAAATCAAGTCAAAGTTAGATTTTGTTCTGGAGTTCAGCCACATCGTGCTTTCTGAAGGCTGAGATAATTTTGCCCATTAAACATTTTCCCCACCCCCATCACATATTAGACCACAATTCATAGTTTATAAAATACAATGGATTCATTCATACAACATGTACTTTATAATGAACATAGCTACCTTCATTATTTTTGAAAAGTTAGACCTTATTTATTCTACCTGTTCATAATGTCAGGGCCCATTTTAATTTACAGCTTCATTACAAACAGTTACTAAGTTACTGTTTTCCCATATCCTGCTTGTAGCTAAACTAGGAAGTATATTTTTTGCTATATGCAGTTACATTTGAAAAAGAAAATAGGTGTTCAAATAAACTTGAGATGCTTTACAATTGAGTTTTAGACTAGATTGGATTTAAACTAATTTTTCATAAAATACAGATTTTCATTTTAAAAATGACTCTTACAGGAGATTGGATTATTTATTTATTAGCTACTTTAGCAGTTTTTCTGAATGGAAATCTTATTAATACATATAGCTTATGTATTTTTAAATTTAATTTACATGATTGTCTTTGAGTGGCTCATATCAATAGAGAAAAATCATATAAAAATAAAATGTACTGGGCCCGAGACCAAATATACACTTCATTCTATTTCATAATATAAATTCCCCGCTGTACTGTAGGAAAATTGGGTCTATAGGGCCTTCTTAAATTTGCCACAGAGCAAATATTTCAATAGTAGGTACTGCACACTACCTGAATCCCATAAAATGCTACTGTTTAATTAATGAGTACTGGAATATGCCTATCCTATTTAATCTTATAAGATAGCTGGAGATAAACAGAGGCTGAAGTCCCACAAGTAGCAAGGCCCTGTGTCATGAAGAGCTTTAGAGATGATCTCCAGTACCTTGAATTGTACCCAGAAACCTATTCTGTGCAGCTCACAAAATAGTGTTATTTATAGAAGTATTGAGATTCATCATAGCTAGTCATGATACCACAGCCTAGACCAGCTATAACTTCCCAGTGGTCTTGTAAGCCACAAGCAAGCAAGCAAGCAAGCAAGCAAGAGGGCAGAAGTGAATGTGAGTATGGCCTCTCAATAGATGTAATTGACAAGATGGATTTGTGTGAAGGCCCTTTCAGCTGTGGCTACAACTTATTTCCCACCAGGAAGTTCAAAAATTCACAATAGTTTTGCATGGGGTTGTGTGACCTCATACAGAGCTAATAATGGAAGCTCACTGGGACTATGTGACTTCAAAATCCATAGTCATTAGCAAGCTAGTGTTGCTAGGTTGAGTCTTAGCTTGTTTGTCTCTACCCAGATTTCCAAAGCTTCCCCTAACTTGTTCACTTGGCCAGCCAGGGTTGAGAGGTGTTATAGGTATTTTCAGTCTGAACTCCCAGATGATTTAACTATCAGCTTCATGTAGATGTCAAACAGAAGCAAGGAGAGTATTCAGCTTTAAGAACCCCATAAAATAAGGCCTCTCTACCCCCCTATCAACACTATTTGGAACTGGCCTCAGAGGAAGAGGAGAAACACCACTGAAAAAATGTGCTTCCCATTTCCAACCTGCCTAAGCTGATCCAGAAGGATCAATGGTATCCAAAAGGTCTTGAAACATCAAAAAGTACCAGAATAATAATAATAATAATCCTAAAAGAAGATTAAGAACAAATGTATATAAAGTCAGAATTGAAAAGTCAGCGACAGACAGCAAGTGCTGCCTCTGCAAAGAAGCTGAAGAAATAGCAGGCCACCTGCTTAGCTGCTGCAAGAAGATCGCACAGAGTACAAGCAACAACATGACAAAGTAGCAACAATGTTGATTAGAAAGATCTGCAAAAGACATCGTTTGCCTGCAAGCAATAATTGGAGGGATTGTAAAATAGAGAAAGTTATAGAAAATGAAGAGACTAAATGCTTTGGGACTTTAACATTCAAACAGACAGGAACCTGTCACATATCATCCTAGACCCGTGACGGCGAACCTATGGCACATGTGCCAGAGGTAGCACGCAGTGCCCTCTATGATGGCACATGAGCCATTGGCCCAGTTCAGCTCTGTGTGCCTCCCATCGGCCAGCTGGTCTTTGGGTCTCTGCTGCGCATGCGTGGGGAGAACATGAGGGGGGACATGCACGCATGCGTGGGAATCATATGTAGGGGTCACATTGCATTTTGGTAGTTTGGGTGCATGCATTCGCGCATGCACATGAGCGCTTTGGGGACTCGATCTGGAAAAGGTTAGCCATCACTGTCCTAGACTTCACAACTGTCAATAAGAAACACAAAAAATTCTGGATAGTGGATGTGGCAGTATCTGGAGACAGAAGGACAGAAGAGAAAGAATGGGAAAAGATAACAAAATATAAAGACAAAACATTTGGAACGCTACTTGAACACCATCAGCATTGACAAAATCACCTTTAGTTAATTGGAAAAAGCAGCGTTACTTGGAAAAACGTACATTCTGCAGTGATACAATGAATGCCGCAAACAAGAACATCTGCCTGTCCCAGGTCCTAGGGGAAGACTTGATAGGAGGATTAAAAAATGCCAAAGACATTACACATCTGTGTAATGAACCTAATAATAATAATAACTAAAATTGAAAGATTATGGCAAAAAATGGTTGTGGTGGTCCTAGTAGTTATCAGCACATTGGGTGCTATATCAAAAATCTTAGATGATATTTAGAAAATCTGCACATTAACAAAATTTCTCTCTGTCAATTACAAGATGTACATTGCTTGTATACATATACATACCGATACATTACAACATCCTAGGTTCTTGGGAAAAACTTGATGCATAACTAAAGACCTGGAAGCTGTAATTTAATATTACTGTATTGTATACTAATAATTTATTTCATTTATATACAGCTTAACTCCCAACGTCTTAGAATATATTATATTTATCCCAAACCTGCCAGAGATTATCAACATGTGCAACCATGGTGATTTCATTACTATACCCAGGCCAGTTAGAAAAATGTTCCAACTTTCACATGTGTATCTTTTCAACCATTATTTTAATTTACTGCTGCTGTTTTCTAAAACAGGAAGGGTATGATGTCAGCCAGGCAAGAGTTACAGCATACATCATTGGCACTATACAACATACAATCATTGTAACTTTGATACAGTTCTTTAGTTTACTTCAGTCTCTCACTAAAGAACAAAAGTACCTATTGCCCACATAAATAACTCAAACCATAATTTGTCTTGCTATGCTACGCTGCTTCTTTTTTCATGCACAGAATTGTGTAGCATTACTTTTGTCCCAATTCAACTTACAATTCAATCAGAACAGATGAGCTGTATTTATTTTCAGATGTGCTTACAGATTGACATCAAGATAATGCTGGCCTTCTGCTTTTGATTACTTTAAACAGGATGTGCATTCAGATATGTATCAGAATATATTTCTTCCTTAACAATGGACCCATCTTTTGTGAAAATAATCCAGAGTGGTTTCTATATAAAACTAAACTGTGCATTAATGCATAGTGTAAAGCTACATTTTTCTCTTTTTCTTGAATTAATTATTGGTGTGAGGCAGAGGTGGGTTCCTAACGGTTCAGTCTAGTTCTACCAAACTGTTAGTAACTTGGCAGTCTGGTTCAGTAGAACCATTAGGGACCCGGGCCTGCCATGCTCCTGAGCTGGTTTTTGGGCGGCACCATAGACGCTGCCATCTTGGTTTTTGCTTCTGTGCATGCGCAGGAGCTTTTTTAAAGCATTGCGCATACACACATGGCATGCAAAGCGCGCACACAGCCAAAGCACGCCCCTGAGTGAACCGGCAGTAAGAAGATTCAGAACCCACCTCTGGTGTGAGGGGAAGAGTATTATTAATACTATTGACTTTTCTAGAAAGGAAATGATAGCTAAACAATCTTGGTGGACTTTTGCTAAAGGGGAATTCAGACCAAAACCAAGAAACAAACTGGAAATAAAGGGTTGTATTTGGCATTGGTTTACCTATGTACAAATATCTGAAATATTTAAATGAGACAAAATGAATTTTGTTTTTACAGAAAAAAGCTGGACTTGAGAGAGAGATGTACTACTGGTAGTAACAAGTATTTTATTGCTAAAATTACAAATTGTTATTGAGAGGCAGTCTTGAAGATGAGTATGTGAATATTGTATGATTAAATGGGTAAAATTGGAAGTGCATATTCCAATCATTGGCAACTATTTGTAATTGTTAATGTGACAGAAGGAGGAAACATTCAAGAAATGAGGAGTAATTTTGATTTCATGTTGCAGGGACAAGTTCAGCTCTTTTGAGCTGGAATATGAAATAATCATGTTTATTGGGGCTCTATCTACAATTAAAGTTAGGAGAAAGAGAGAGAAAAGGAGAATGGAGTTAAGCATAAAGCATCAGTATTTCAGTTATGTAGTAACTGTAGTTATGTAGTAACCTTCTGTTGTTGCTTTAAAGCCCCAAGGAACACTTTGTGAATTTGTGATGCCAAATAAAATGTCATCTGTACTCTTGTGGTATTTCCACCATTGGAAAACTGAAATCCCATAAGAAAACCAAATGTCATATTATGTGAGTTCTATAAATATTGAAATGCAGCCTTCTATGAACTCAACTCCTGGGATAGGCTAACCTTTTTATGCTCATAATTATTCATTCAAGAATTTTGTAAACTGTTTCCCAAAATTTGCCCAGAAATCACGCAAGACCTTGCTATCACAAGCTTTCCATGTGTAAGTATTGTGAACAGGAACACACTTTTCTGTCCTAGAAATTCATATGTTTTGGTGGCAAATGTTTAATCAGTCCATGACACTTTATACAAAATATTCAGAAACACTATATATAAAACTGGATTTACATGTTCAACATTTGAAGCTAGGTCCTATTGATTCCTGCTGAGGGCAGTGAGATATCCACTCAGCAGTTATAAATTGCTCTCTGAAGCACAAAGTAGAGACAATCTGGCCTTCTTACACTTAGTCTTTGAAAACTTGGATTCCAATATTATTTTCAAACTCACAAATAGCTAGACTCTTTTTCATGAGAGAAAAAGCATTTTCCATCCTATCTAGAAGAACTTGTGTGTGTGTGTGTGTGTGTGTGTGTTATATATATGTGGTGTTCATAACATATACAATCTTCCATGAAATTCTTGGGGGCAAAAAGGTTGCTTATCCTTTTCACAAAGGGACATGAAGGCCCATTTGTGTTCCTCCAAACACATTCTATTTGCTTTGGCCTTAACCAAGAACAGAACATAAAAAGAGATGTCTACATAATGTCTAGAATTCCTCAAACTCATATTAAGACTTTGCTGAATTAATGTCTGCAGTGAAAGCCTGAGAATAGAGCTTTAGAGTTGACAGCTTAAAATTAGCTGCATCAGGAGTACAAGAGCTAGGAACCATTAACATTTCAGCTAAGAAGCATGCATGTCTCCACAGCTGTACTCAAATATCAAAGCTGTTATTTTTTATGGGGGTTAAATATTTTTTTGAAGGGTAGTAACATTTTCTCCTGATCTTTTTTTTCTACAGCCTTTTTGGGCACTTGTTTGTATTTTTTCTTGAACACCATTACTGCATTTTCTTCTCATTGTTGTATTCTCTATTCTGGGTTAGATATATGGACATCTCTATCCAAGTCCAAGGAGTAAATGAAACAATGTCATACAGATAACCAGCTAGTAGTATCCTTGGTCATTTCTTGAAAATATTTTTTTTCAGACAGAGTCTAACAATGATAAAATTTCAATGACGCTAGTAGTGTAACTTATCAGAGTAGACTATGAAAATTAAGGAAACTGATACAAGGACACATAAGAAGGGGGGAAAAACAACCCACATCTGAATGAGAATCGGGATTGCCTAAATTCCTTCAGAACGCTCCTTTTCCTGTCTGAGGTTAGGATTACAAGTATAGCAGGTCGGGTTGTCCCAAACGGCATACTGTATCTTTCTGTAGAAGATAACTTATTATAATTATTATTTAAAGAAATAAATATCTGGAGAAGATATCAATCATTCTAGGCGATGCCTATTGGAGAAATATTTTTGTGGAAAATGCTTGATTTGCTATATTTGACTTAGCCGGATGACTTCTTCTCCATAAGTGTTGGTTTGCTGTTGAAATTAATTTAAGTATCTTGCAGATGTAGTGAGTATTCCTCAATAAGTCTGACAGTTCGACAAAAGTTAAGCAGGCATATCGGATAACTGTAGGTCCTTTGTAGTGGTTTATAAATTAAATGTGCCTGGCATGTTTACTTGTCTGATTTCAAGGCATGGCAGAGCATGGCATGACAAGCAGACATGCTCACAACAGGTATTACTAGGCAATGATGTTTGAAATCACATCATTTCCTCTTTGATTTAGTTATAGCAGAATGAATCACAACATCCTACTCTTAAGCTTTAATCCTTGTGAAACATGAACATTGCATAATAAGGCTATTAGAAATGATAAATAAAGTACTTTTACTCAACTCTCTTTTATAGAGATACTTTATCTGGAAGTACATCCCATTGAGTTCAATAGTTCAAAATATCTAAAAATAATAGACAAGATGTTTCAGTGTGGATTCAGTTTGTATAACAGCCTTATCTGACTCAAATACATTTAATGTAGCAGAGACCATGAATTATTTTTATGCTATTTTTCCCTTTATTCTCAGAATAATCACATTATTGAATGGCCCCACTAACATGCTATTTCTCCCAGCATCCCACTCACCAAAAGTGAGATAGAGCAGACAAAATGTTCAAAACAAATTTCAAATCAGCATTAAGGTGCAAGGATAGTGCTTTTGATAACTTGCCCGTTGTGTACCATAATTGATGAAATATGGCAAACTATTCTCAATATCTGGAAAATATACATATCACTCTCTAAGCATTCTTATCTCAGCCTCTGCCATTTACCAAATATGGAAAAGTGAAAGTAATACAATTTCACCGACACAGTGCCCCTATTGCAAGACATACTTAACTGGATCAATGGAGTTGGGATTATTATGCCAATACTAAAAAGGAGTTAGCTGATCCATGAGGTTAGGTCAGGGGTGGGTTGTGCATCTTTTTGCTGCCGGTTCCCTCAGGGTTGCGCTTCACGCGCAGCAATCAAAAAATAGCTTCTGCGCATTCCAATCCAAATTGGCAGCGTCCACAGAGACACCAACAGAATCAGCTCTGTGACATCATTGGCGAGTTACTAACAGTTCTAAAGAATCAGTTAGAACCGGTAGGAACCGACCTCTAGGTTAGGTACTTAGCCCCCCAAAAACCCAGCTTTGTATAGAGTTAAATGAACTACACTCAACCAGCTATATTATAAGAACATCAAAATCTAAATTAAAAAATCAAGTCTGTTGCAGAATTCATATCAAGGACTTGCTATACAGAAACAATTAATTACTAAAGACCGATGGCATTGCTCAATTATACCTATTGCTGCCCACTAAACCAATTGGGAAAGGGCTAGGTATAATATTATGGCTCACTGCACAGTCAACCAGATGTTCAGTCTAGATTTGGCATTTAGTCCACCTTTTGAGTTCTGCCTGAGGACCTGAGATAGGCAGATGTGGATGTTTGATGGTTACACATATTGTTGCAGGATGTAAGCTCTTTCAAGTAAAGCTGCCTTTTGCAATTGACTGATGATGTTTGTAAAATGCTGATGGTGTTCAAGTAATGCTCCAGTTGTTTTCGGATTGCAGCCAAGGTTCCTATTACTTTTGGTACTACCTTTGCCTCCTTTTGCCACAATCTTTCTATTTCTATTTTCAGATCTTTTTATTTCATCTTTTCTAGGTCTTTCTCTTTTATTCTGCTGTCTGACTATGACAGGTACTGACCACTATCCACTATCCAGGCATTTTTGTGTTTCTTAACAATTGTTAGGTTTTTAGGGAATTATGTGGAAGGTGTCTGTCAATTTGAATTCTAAAGTTCCAAAGCATTTAGCTTCCTCATTTTCTATAAGGATCTCTATTCCATGGTCCCACCACTTCTTGCTTGCAGGCAAATGGTATTTTTTGCAGATCTTCCAATGCATCACTGTTGCTACTTTGTCAGGCCATTGTTTGCAGTTAGTCTGTGTGACCTTCTTGCAGTAGCTAATCAGATGATCTACTTGCCCCTCATCTTCTTTGCAGAGTCAGCACTTGCTATCAGTTGCTGTCTTCTCAATTGTTGCTCGGTATGCATTTGTTCTTAAGGCTTGGTCTTATGCAACCAGAATCAGCCCCTCTGTTTCTTTCTTTCCTGCTCTTAGCCATTGCCACGTAATGTTTTTTTTAATGTACTGGACATGTAGTGCTTTGTCTTCCCATGTCTCTTTTCTCTTCTTCATTTGGTCTTTCTTGTAGGCCAGTTTGGTCTTTAGTACTTGGTAGATCTTCCTGGTATACTGCTTCAATGCATCTTCTTCACTGTCCTTTAGATATTCTTCCACTACCCCTTTTCCTTTTTCAACCATCTATTTCCCTTAGTAAGTAGTCTGTCAACATCACTGCATGGATGAAGGGCTTGATCCATTGTCATTATTTTTCTGGCCTTCCTATCCAGGGCTTTTAGTTCTGCTTGAGTCCAGTCCACTATTGCAGCTGTGTATCTGAAATTGCCCAGGTGTTAAATGCCTTTATGATATCACCTCCATTAAGTTTGGACTTTAAGATCTTCTTCAGATCTTTTCTTGATGTGTTGATTTCTAACCTTTTTTGTGACATCATTGTGCTTGATGTTGTCAGCTTGAAAGATGTCCTGGTATTAGTAGTGATCATCTTCACCCTGACTCTTGATATTTTCATTAGGTGACCAGGAATGGTTGACGGTCTGCGGGGCTTCCTGGTTGAGGAAGGGACAACTGCTGCACAACATGAATTTGTGCAAAGGTTTTCCTTTTCACCTGTTCTTTGAGTAGTAGCTGTGAGTCAAGAAGGATTCCTAATTTCACACGAGACTAGAATGGGGAAATGCTATCCCTTTCAACATCAATAATGGAAACATCCACAAACCTGGAAGGCCACTGTCCTGTCCTGTCCTGTCCAGTCCAGACCTGGATGAATATAATGAAGCATTGTTAGCACTTTTGTGCAATAATTTCTGAAGTTACACAATTCCTGGGGAAACTGAGCTGTGATTATATTTTTCAAATGGCAACTATCAATTGTCAGAATTGCTAGCAAGGAGACCAGCCAGGGTTACTGTGGTGTGGGGATTTGATTTGATTAAAGAGAGAAAAAATGCCTTATAACCCTTGAAATAAAGGTAATTAAAAGACAGAAATGAAAGATGCTGGCAGATTCTGAACATTAACCATTATAACTATCATTTAGCTATTATCTATGTTTTTTTATCAAAAAGGAAGAAAGAAAGAAAATGTGAATAAATTGTGTGCATATACACCATACATGTGTCCACACACACAAACAGACGCACAGAAAGAGAGAGAGAGAGACAGATACTACACACCCTTAATCCATACAGCAAAATGAAGAGATAGCTGATGATTAAAGCTTAAGCAGACAAGCAAAATGCAAGGCTGCCAATGTTTTTATTGGTTTTTTAAGTACAGCATGACATAAAAACAGAACAGTTGAAGCTTTCCCCACAAGGAGATAAACAATTGAAGAAAACTTCCTGTGCTTAATCTCCATGGGTCAAACTCCTGTTAATAGTATAAGAAAAAAGTTGGCAGGCATAGCATGGACTCCAGGTTAGCACCTTGTGCTCCTATAAACAATTTGAGTTTGGCATGGATAATGCTTTTAAAAGTACCAAACTCAAATCTTGGTTGAAAGTCTTGTAATTTTAGGAAGGATTTGGGTTGACTCTCCTGCTTAATCTTATTTATGGATCAAGTCAATAAGCAACGTATAGTTTTCTAGTCAGTCCAGCTCTACATTATTTCATGTTTCGATGCATTTTGGATTTAGTCTTATAGGCTGTTCCCCCGACATCCCCTATTTTGCTGAAGTCACCATATTGGATATTTGTCCACCCTGCTGGGCCAAACCTCATCTGAATACACACACACACACACGTGTGTGTGTGTGTGTGTGTGTAATGTTGAGTCTTTGACTGATGAGGAAATTGGCTGCCTTGAAAGGACTGATGTAACTTTGCAGCCTTGTACCCTCAATGGAAAAACATCTTCACATAATTGGGAAAAGGTGAGTCCAGGCTGAATGTAAAGAATTATTTCCAAATTACTTTCAGCTTTATCATTATTGCGGTTCCACTGTGAGGTTATTCTTTCCACCCTCACAAATATATTGCTCTGAGTGAAAACCAGTCTCCTAGCCAAGAAGCTTTTCACTGTCCCTACCTTATCCAGGCAAAATATGTCTCCAAGCAGGAACCAGATAAACAAACTCAAGCAAACTTCAAAGCTTCAAACCAGCTGACAAATCCCTCCTCTCCTATTTTCCACTCTGAGAAAGAGAGGAAATGTTTGGACTGGAAGGTGCAAATATGGATAGAAGAGCACCTGCTGGCTTGTGATTTGACCAGGCCATTTGGTTGAAAGGCTCAAAGAGACAGAAGAGGGGTGGTGGCAGTGGCAGATTTTGAGAGTCAGAGAACCAGCAGGGGAAATTCAGAGGAACAAAGAATCCCTCTGAGCACAGAGCTCATGTCTGTATCTTGTTCACTTTGTATCACATTCCCCGCCACAGCGTGGAAGACAAATGGGAGGCCAGATGATGTCTGATAGAGATCAACATTACTCTAATGGGTTCTGTGCTTGTATTATGTGATAGTAGCAGATGCTCATTCAATATGGGGAGAAAACTGATGCCCATTTGCTGTCTTTGCCTAATGTCTTATGGAAAGTGTCATAGTTCTGAAATGTTACCCACATCTGACCAAAATCAAGATGCCCTTTGATTTTTATATCCTAGCACTGGACTCTTAAAACCTGGTTACTTGTAGAGAAATCCAGATCTCCTTTTCTAAACTGATCCCTGTAATCTCTATATAGCACAGCTTTTCAATTGTTAATGCAGCCAGAATTTATATTAACTGTTTTTTCCAGGAATGTCTTGGCTCAAAATAATATATAATACTCCATGTCTACAATGACTTAGATCTTGAATGAAAATCCCACATATTCTACATTGGCAAAGAAAAAAAGAAAAAGCAAAAACAAGCAAAAATGGGATGAAGCTGGGATCTTTCAAATCGAGGCAATGAACTTTTTTTTTCTTGCAGTCAATTGTGTCCAATTCTTAGAGACTGCCTGGAAAAGTCACTGCAGTTTTTTTTGTCAAAGGTTTGAAGACAAGGACCATAGGTGACATGATAGCAGTGTTCCAATATTTATTTATTTATTAATTAAATTTATATACTGCCCTTCTCTCGAAAGACTCAGAGGCTGTCACAGAGAGGGGGGAGGGTCAAGCTATTTTCTAAAGCATCTGAAGGCCAGACAAGGAATAACGGATGGAAACTGATCAAGGAAAGATTCAACCTAGAAATAAGGCTAATTTTTCTGCCAGTGGGAACAATCAACCAATGGAACAGCTTGCCTTCAGAAATTGTAGGTATTTCATCATTGGAGGCTTTCAAGAAGAAA
>JANHFT010005017.1:33714-45292 GCA_032467955.1 Pseudoxenodon macrops
CACAGCATCTATTTAACAGCATCTCTGATCCTCACAATACAAACCCAATGCCTGCAATCTGCACTAACTTCCAACTACCTTCTTTGTTACCTAACAGATTTATCCCTGGATTTCTGTTATACATTATCTTCTCACCAACCATTTGATTTTATTGTGCAAGTCAACATACCTGTGGGTTTTTTGGAAGTATTGGTGGACAGCATAGATTTCCAGAATTGTCTCTTAAAAGTGCCACCTTCATATTGATGTTAGAGAAAATGTCAGTTTACTTTGAGAGATGCATCACAATTTTCTAATCACATTTAAAAATGTGTTGCAAACAACATTCTAGCATAGTCAGAGGTGGGTTCCTACCAGTTCTACCGGTTCTATAGAGAAGGTAGTAACTCCGCAATGACGTCATGGAGCTGGTTCCTTCGGTGTCTCCGTGGGTGCCGCCATTTTGGAGTTTGCTTCTGAGCATGTGCAGAAGCTATTTTTTGATTGGTGTGCATGCTCGAGGTGCAACCCTGAGCGAACTGGCAGTAAGAATATTCAGAACCCACCTCTGAGCATAGTATATTCTGCAAATCCAGCTGTATCAACATAGTTAGTGTGTCATGAAAACCTGGAAAATTGTGATAGTTAAATTATCGATCTAAAGTAATCCAGTTTTATGGATTAAGCATTTAGTGGATCTTTGTGGAGAATGAAGCATACGTATTAGCCCCATTACACTACACTGTGATAAATTCAGAAACTCCAAAGAGAAAATAGCTATGTATAAATATAGCAGCATTTTTTTCCTTCTCTGCATGTCATCTATTTGTCTTATTTTGATATCACTCTGGTCCTGGTAGCTTGATCACTTATGGTATATTATTTATAATGTGAAAAGAGGTACACCAGGCATACAAATGTGTATGGATTGTAAAATTGCTATATGTCAATCCACTGCTTTTAAAAATACAGAGATACATTGCCTTACTATTTGCATAATTAAGTGGTAATTAAGGAACAGGTTTCTGTGGACAGGAAAAGTGTAAGCTAGAATGATGTTATCACCAAATAATTTGATAGTCTAAGCAAAATGTAAATATTTGGCCCAGGTTAAATATTAACTTAACAAAGAGAGTGTTAAACTAGGCGATCACTTTTTTCTTTAAATTAAAAACAATTTATTTACTTATTACAATAATCTGTTTTTCCTATGATAGGATAATGCAATGAGTTTCCTGTGTAAAATCTTTGCAGCTCAATTTGGGGTCTCCATAAGAAGGTCTAAATCTATAAAGAACCATGGGAATTTCAGACTCTTTCCATACCTTGATTTTATTTGAATTTAAAGTGTTTTTAATTGCCTGTGGTTATAATGTTTACCAAAAATGATTTGCATCAACTACAATTGTGTCTTTGTCCTTCAACCCAGGAGGGGACAAAAGGAAAAAAGTACATTATATAGCATAGTACATTTTATTATTTTTGAATCAGAGTTAATCTGAAATGCCTTCCTGATTCTTGCTGTGAAAAAGATTTGCTTCATATTGAGAAGACCAGAAGTATTTTTGGTCTATTCAGATGTGATTAATCACTTGTAGCACAATCCTATTTTTTTCTACAACATTACATGACCTGTTTCAAAGGTAATCTTATGGAAAAAGACAAAGTAAGCTAATATTTAAAGTGAAATGTTAAAATGTTTAAGGAAATGGAGCAAGTCACCTCTGAGAAAAGCTACCTTTTAAACTTTTCAAGAAGGTTTAATATTTTCAGGAAAGGATAACATTTAGAATTCTTCATCTTAGAGATAAAAATGTCAACTTTAGCAACTTCCAAATGCATGAATTTACCGTAATTTCCCGGAATTCTCAGTAAGAGTTACATTGGCTGGGGAATTCTGAGAAGTCAAATTCACACCGCTGAATATTGCCAACATTTATCATCATCTGGAAAATATAGATAGCATTAAAATTTAGACTTAACCAATAAAATTATATGATGCCAATATATATAAAGATGATGATGGTGGTGGTGGTGGTGGTGATGATGAGTGTTGGTGATGAAAATGCATAAAGCATGTAATACAAAAAAGGGACTAACATACCATATAAGAAGCCCTACCAACATTTGAACTCAGATGGAAGCCTTTGCATATATAACTTTACAAGAACACTTCCCCATCTCAGATAGCTTCACTGCTGTTGTAGACAGTTTGCTATTATCATGGCATGATTTAGAGAGGAGAAGGGTTTCTCACTGATGGTGAGTTCTGCATTTGTTCATATTTTCTGAGAGAGGCTATGGGAATCAAGCTATCAGTTAGGGATGCGTAATATATTTCAACCTTCAAACCTTCTGACTTTAACACAGAATGTTATAATCCTGCTGCTTTTGGTCTAGGCTGGAGTAGTGGGAATTCAGGGCAGACAAACAGACAAACAAACAACGCAGTAATAAGCACATGGCCAGAGAGAAAACTACTTGTAATTTCATGCCAGCCTGCCTACTAAGTTACAACATTAGCAACAACAACAACAACAACAACAGATTTTGGAAAAGTTCATGTGGCTGTTAGGTTACACTCAGAGGTGGGTTCTGAATCTTCTTACTGCCGGTTCACTCAGGGTCATGTCCGGAGCGCGCATGCAAAGCACATGCGTGCGGCAATCAAAAATACCTACTGCGCATGTGCAGAAGCAAAGACCAAAATAGTGGCACCTACGGAAACACTGAAGGAACTGGCTCTGTGACATCATCACGGAGTTACTACCTACTCTGTAGGACTGGCTAGAACCGGTAGGAATCCACCCCTGGTTAAACTTTGTTTTTCAAGCAGATAAAATTTGCCTTCTTGTGTGTGTTTCCTTTACTAGGCTTCATACACAAAGGTTGCTAATGCTATTGGGGTTGGTTCATTTGGATCATTGAGTTTTGGTGGGCTTATATCTTCTTGGCATGTTTGGTATACTGAGCTTTAAAAATTCAAAACCTATGTTGGCTGGTTGCATTAAATCTATTATTTTGTATCTTATAATGTTAATGTTATTCCTACAGTTAAAGATTAGCAATCTCCCCTTTTCAGTTTTATATTTTTGCAGTTGCAACCACAACTCTATTGTATTAACAATGTTAACAAAGAATAATACAGTTACTTTTGCTGAAAACAGTACAAAATGTGACAATTCTGTTCTTTAACAAGTGGGGTGAAAGTACCTACAGAAAAATGGAAACATTAAAATGTTTTTATAAGGATGGAAAGAAGTTTAATCTGCATCCAAATGCCTTGTTTAAAAATGTAGAACATATGTTTAAAATTATTGATTATGTTGTACTAACTGTTTCAAACTAAGAGTTGGGTTGCTATATTTTTTATTACCCTTGGCAGGTTATGGTCAATTCAAATATTGTTTGAATTTCCTAGATTCTGAAATGAAAAGCACAGTGAAGAAGTATAAAAGTTGAGAGTTTCCCCAATCATTATCCAGCAGTAATTTGTTCTAAATCATATCTAGGTTCTATTATAGAAAGAATAACCAGTTCTTAAATCTAGTTATTCAATACATAGCTTACTTGCGTGAATGACATTTTTGAGGTAACCCATTGGATGATACTCCCTAATGAAAGAATATGGAAATTTGAGAAGTTAGCTTTATGTAAAGATTTGCAAATTCAAGTTTTCTAACATTCTAATTAGTTTTTAATTTTAGATCCTGGTGCAATCAAAAATTTTCCAGCAAAAACACAAAACTATATATTGGCTAATTTGACTTACTATTTTCAATATTTCTGTATGACAATTGAAAAACTTGCTCAAATACTTTATTGATTTGAATGCTATGAGATGCAGAATAACAGAGGTTTGTTTGTTCTTAGTAACTAACAGGCAGTCTTGCATATGACCATTCAGCATGTGGTCAATATACGTATATTGGGCTAAAATTTGTCACATGTTATTATCAGAGTGGTTTAACGTAGGCTAAGCCAAGAGCTGCAAGAATAAGCATTGGGAGAACTTGCTTGTCTGCAATATTTGTTGATCTCATCTTTATGATAGTTTAATGAAACTCACCTATTGGGCAATTTTACTAGTATATATGACCCTATCAATCCATCATCACTCTTGTGTTATGTTATGTTTTATTGGTTGGAGAGAGAAAAAAATGCATGAATTTATATCCCTGTTATATTTTGAAATAAAAACATTCCAATTTTTGTTCTTTAAAATGTTTTTATTGTCTGCAAAGCGTTTGAGCTTTCAAAAGTCATTTAAAAATGGGGAACTAGGGCTAAATGAATCATTTTCCCCAAAGCCACACAAAATGTGACTGAAACTTTGGAATGAAATCTCGAATATCTAAATTTAATTTCTGGCTACTGAATCATTGTGATTCAAATGTTTTATAAGAGTCATTTCTTAGTATTTAAATCAATACTAAAATAGTCTAGATTTCTTGAGATATAATTATACATGGAGTTGAATTATTAATATTGTATAACTATAGTACAGTTAACCTTTGCCATACAAAAAAGGATAACATGAACGAACTTTTCCTGGTCTCATTTATTTTCTTGGATACATATTGGTTTTTTTTTAAACCACAACAAAAGCTGAGGGATAACTTTTCCCAAGCTACTTTGTCAGTCCATGACTGGAAGATGATTGAAATGAGATTTGTCAAGGCAACATTCAAGATCTGATAGGATTTTGTTCTGAGATCTAAAAACAACACAGTGATGAAATGGGCTTCTCAACAACTGTGGATTGATCTCTGTCTGCAATTACATTTCATATACAAAATAGAACTGGAAGTCCTTCATATTAACGTGGTTTCCAGAAATTAAGAAAGGATACATGAAATTAGAAAGTTAGAGTTATTGATGGATTTCTATAAGAAGCTAACCTGTAGTAATTTTCAGAAAAATACCTGGATTGCTTAGGCACCTGCAGAAGGTAAACAAGGGATGACAAGTGATTAAAAGCATGTTGCAACAACACAGCAAACTCAACTTCTTGCATATTTATGTGCGATGTTGTGATGCAAGTACAAACAGGCAGAATCCTAAGCAGTCTTTAGAATTAATAATGGAATATATAGAGCATTAGGATTTGGTGTTAGAATATTGAATCAATAATGATAAAATTCAAAAGTTGACACAGAATTTAACTGAGGAAAGAAAGCAAAATTCATACTAAATAATGGGATTTAACATTAAAGGTTAAATACCTGAGAATAACTATTTAAAACTATTCACAAATCTGAAAATATGTCAGATTTTCTAAGATGGAAAAAATTAAATCTGTCTTGCTTAGAAAGAATTTCAGCCATTAAATGAATATTTTACCAGGGCTTAATATTCTGTTCCAAATTACTCCAATAAAAATTGAAAATATATTATTGAATGATGCGCAGAGTTAAATAATAAATGTTATATGTCTAAAAAAACACTGAGAGTTAAATTCAAAATATTACAGGATTCAAATGAAGACATTAGTCTGGAAACCATGAACTTTAAACCGTGTTATCACGGTTTCGTTTATGTTTCGATAACTTTATATAAGCAGAATAGCTTTAAAGTCATTGTAGAAACAATGACTTAGAGATTTAATTGAATTTAAAAACTTCATAAAAAACAATTTGGACCAATGGCTGGATTTATTTATAAATTATTGGTGAAATATGACTCAAAACTGAACAGATTAATATTAAGTTATCATTAAAAAAACACCCTGGTATGTTTTACTGTTTGTATATTATTACTGTGTTGATTGCTAAAATGGATTGTTTGCTTCCTAAAAAATGTTTAGAATGCAAGTTGGATCATGTTCCTATATTTATTTATAATAGATTGAAAGAAATATAAAAGTCAATTTTTATTTTTAACCTCTATTTAAAAAAAAATTATATTGCTAACCGTCACGTTACCACAAAGTATACTGAATTTGGTAATTGTTGCAAAGAGACTGCAGTTCGTATTGACAAATATGAACAATTTCTTTTGCAGATGAGAGGATAATTAAACTATGGGAGTACACCTTAATATTTAAAATAGATGTTGCGAAACACCCAATGAGGTACTGGGGATACCTCAAGCATAGGGATTAGCCTCATGTCTTTGTGCAACTCCAGAACTGAACCCCTCTTAAGCTCAGTAGAATCTTATCTATCTATTCCAGGGGTGAAATCCAGCAGGTTCTAACAGGTTCTGGAGAACCGGTAGCGGAAATTTTGAGTAGTTCAGAGAACTGGCAAATACTACCTCTGACTGGCCCCAGAGTTAGGTGGGAATGGAGATTTTTGTAATATCGTTCCCCTGCCACGCCCACCAAGCCACATCCACCAAGTCACACCACACCATACCCACACACACACAGAACCAGTAGTAAATTTTTTTGGATTTCACCACTGATCTATTCCTGTTCTATTCCCAGGCTAAGGCTGGCAGTCTGGAGGGAATCTTGTCTAATAGGTAGAATGTAATAAATTAGTGAGCTTGATATAGTATTACATCTGTAGGTCTAGTTACTTATGCTTATAGCCTTGTATTTCAAAAGTAAATACAACACAGAATTTGAATGCAACTAGGAAACCATTTTTGATTTGACATTATGTACAGGCCTGTACCACATCCAAAATTGTGGTTTTTCTTAAAGTCTTCATCACTCAGATGGAAATTGCTGTCGTTCTTAATTTCATTTTTGATTTATACTTTGTATAGGCTGGGTCAAGATATAGAATCTGCAGGGATTCCAGGAATGCTATTTTGTTGTTGTAGGGTATATTAATGAAATCTTGAAAATCGGCCCAAATTTGTTATTCTAAACAAAACCAAGTTGGAATTATTTTGAATTTCTAGTTTTTCATGCTTTTTTTCATCTCTAGATTGTATAATCTCTTCTCCATAACTTTAGCAAGGTCATTGCTTAATTCCTTTAAAGATACTTGACTATTGGTGCTAATATTCATATATTACATTGATTTTGACAATAGGTTTTTTTAAAACAATATAGTATGATGAGTTACTGGTTGTTTTTTTTTTAACTTATTCTCTGATGCTTTATTGCCTAGTATGTGGTTTATTTTTCTTTGCTTCATCCTTGCTTGTCTTTTGTCTTTGTCTTCTTCTTTTCTTACAAGTGCTTAGTAAAATATAATTAAAATGCAGTAAAGTAATATAGCAGCCTTTTATAAGCTGCAAGAAATATTTTATGAAAGAAATAATGAAAATAGAAGGGTAGAATGTATGTGTGATATCACAATGCATATTTCAAACTTTGGGCACCACTGTAGTCAGGAATAGATTGGAGCTTTCTCAGGAACAATATTCAGCTGAAAAAAATATATGCTTAATGTTTGTATTGAAAAAAGACATGTTTAAAATGAGTATATAAAACAGTTATTTTTACAGAACAAAATAAAAAGCAACTTTATGTAGGAAAGGAACTATGAAGATAATGCAAGCCAGAAATCTATTTGTTCATTCCTCAATAGAAAACTAAAAATATGGTGACAGATTAAGGAGATAAATGCTACAAGGCAACATATTTGTTAATATGGTGGTTTATGTCTGCGGAGACACTGTTTCAGGCAGTGATGCAAAAACACAAATTCCTGCTGACAATTGTAGGAAGTTTAATGGTGCACACATCTTCCTTCTAGCAAAAAATACTCCAGGAACACCTGTGACAGTTTATTGTAAGGATTGCATTTTTGTTTGTAATTATGTAATGCAATCTTACCTTGCACAATGTGATGTAATATATCAGATAACATGAATGAATTGCTTAGCTAACATTATCCATTCAAACAGTTCTATATACACTTCACAGAAAAGTATTTGAATGTGCCGCATTTGAATGCTATCATAAAAATAGCTTGGAAGCTGCCAGGAGAATTGGAAAATGGGATGTTTTTGTACTGGACAGGCTATAACAAGCCCAAATAGAACAGAGCTAAAATCTAGAAGACAAACATTTGGCATTTTAGTACCAAAAACTTAAGTTAGAAACAAAAATAACTGCCTGGTGTTTGACGTAGAAAGACCATCTGGTATTGTCCTCATGGTAAAAATAAATAAATAATTGTAAATAATTGACAGTTGAATGCTCTATTACTGGTATATTATACCCTATCAGTAGCATGCTTCCACTATCTCTTAGTGATGCCAATCAGAGGTGGGTTTCTACTGGTTCTAACCATTCTTTAGAACCAGTAGTAACTCGGCAATGACGTCATGGAGCCGGTTTCTTTGGTGTCTCCGTGAGCACCGCCATTTCAGATTTTGTTTCTGCGCATGCACAGAAGCTAATTTTGGATTTCTGCACTTGCACACATCGCGCAAGTACACAAGGCATGTCCCCGAGCAAACTGGCAGCAAAATGATTCACAATCTACCCCTGATGTTAATCCTGAACAGAATAAAATGGATTTACTCTGGAACTCCATGTTCCTGCTTAGGCTGGAGCCAAAGAAGATGGAATAAAATCACCATCATTCAAGCGTAAGCAGAGAGTGGTTCACAGAGATCATGAGTTTCATGATTTTGTGTGTGTGCAAAAGACAGAATAAATATTAAAATGGTACATAGAAAATTCAGGGTTATTTCTATCAAAGAATAGCAATTTTTTGTTAAGTTGTTCTAATGCATGCGGAAGGGAATTGATTGAATGGTTCATCATAAGGTTCTAGTCCTGCTTCAGGTAAGAAACTGACCCATGATTTTGGTCTGGTCACTCTTTCTCAATCCTAGACTGGGAAGCCACAAACCACTCTTTTTTTCAATCTGTATTGGACTATGTGGTAGATTGTAGTCCATAGTCTTCGAAGAAGAGAGCTTCGTCTCTCAGTTGAATGATTTGGAATGACAATGAAAGTCTCATATTGTATATAGATAGTCCCTGACTTGCGATGATATTGGAAAGAGTGTTTTTTGGCCTATAAAGCACTTCCAACCATTGAAAAATGTTGCACCACTTTTCCCATCTCTCCCCACCCAGTTTGGTGCTTGGCAACCTCTTTGCACTTACAACCAATTGCCAAGTATCTAAAGTTTATGTACCTAACAGCTTTTCCTATCTTCCTTGTGGTTTACAAACACCTTTGAATGAGCTTGACTGATTCAGTAACGGGGTAGTTTCATACAGTGGAGTGGCAATGGTTATGCAAAGATGGCTCTTCACAGTAGAAATATAAAAGAAAATGAAGTTATTTTTGAGTAAAGTGGTGTGATACAACACAATGGAATAATCAATCCATCACAAAATGATTCCCAGTTCATAGATGGAATTGTGGAAAAGAAGCATAATTTGATAAAATTCTGTAAAGAAAAACCAAGAAAGAAAACTTCTAAAACTTTGTATACATTTCAGAAAAATGCATGCATAAAAGCATACATTATTATAGATAGGCTGCATAAAAATGTGTATACTGGAAAAAATTAAACATGTGTAAATCAGATAAAGATGTGCATGTTAACAGACAATAAATACCAGATGTATTTAGCTCTGTTGTAACAAGGGAGAATTATTAATACACTTAAATTATTCTTGGATTAGAATTAGTTTAGTCTCCTAATAGCCTTTTATTAGTGTCTAGATTTGCCTAGTGCTCTTTAATCCCCAGTGCAAGAAAGTCATCTCAAAAGAGCTTTACTTCCTCTTCCTTCCTAGTTATAGAATATGCTAATGCAGGAGGTTATGGATGTAGCCTCTGTATAGTTCAGTCAACCTATTCTAATACTGTAAACAGCTTAGAGAAGGCTGTAAAAAGCACTGTGAAGTGGTATATAAGTGTAAGTACTATTGCTATTGCTAAAAGGGGTGGGATGGGAGTACAATTTCCAGTTATGGCTACAGTTTGCTTAAGGACAAGCCCTGTATGGCTGTTTTTGGAACAATTCAATCTTGTTTTTTGTGATAATGTTCAACATTCCTTACAGGCTGTTTCATCTATTCAGGCAGTGAAGAAGTGTCCAGCTTAATATTGAGCTTAATATTATTACCTACAAATCAATAATGTACTGTTTGCGGTAGAAAACACTGATCTATTTTTAAAGGAAAACTAATAAAAGGGTGTCCTTAACTTATCCTTAGCTTTTCACTATAAGATACTTTTAAAAAAGGAGAAGAAAGGATGTTGAGGAACGTTAATAGTCCTGTGAGGACTCAGCCTGCCAGGCTCAATACATAGCAAGGTTGGACCAGTTCTCTATGTTACCCTCTTCCACCATTTTAGCTAGCCAGTTTGGGCATAGCCATTGCTGGGGATAAAATATAGTTTGACTTGGATTGCTATTTGATATCGGCTATCCTAAGTACAGCTAAAGGCATATTTCACACTCAGCAGTTCTTATTCCAAAGCTGGCTAACATGAATGGCAAGCAAACAGTCTTGCTACTGAATAGGGTAGAGGTTATGTGAAAGTAGGACAAAACTGTTGATGGTGCTCCCCTCCTCTGCTTTCCAAATCTCCCCAGGGACTTCTGATTGCATTTTCTTGAAACACAAGTGAACATTTTCTCAAGGCAGAGAAGGAAGGCTGCTTTTGCTAAATTCTTCAAAGTACCAATGGGTCTGACTCATTTTCAAGAGAACAGTCCTCTGAAAAGCTTATCACAAGGCAGGAAAGTCATGTACGCATAGGGCCAAATCAGGTGAAGACATTGCAAATGTAGGCAGCCCAGAAGTCTTCTTCTTATACGCAGTGACATAGTGGTTAAAGTGCAGTACTGTGCAGGCTACTTCAGCTGATTGCTAGCTGTAGTTCAGCAGTTCAAATCTCACCAGCTCAAGGTTGACTCGTCCTTCCGAGGTGGGTAAAAAGAGGACCCAGATTGTTGGGGGCAATAGGCTGAGTCTGTAAACTGCTTAGAGAGTGCTGTAAAAGCACTATGAAGCGGTATATAAGTCTAAGTGCTATTGCTAGTCCATATATTCTGTCTTGATTGATTAGAGCTCTTCTGGTTTTCAATTACTTAGGATTTCTTAAAGATGCAGCTTCAGAGTTTGGCCTTTGTATGAGAAACTATACTCTGTCACTAACTGATAAATATACATGCAATCACATCAGGAAGCAGCCATACAATTTATATATGCTGAAGAATGAAGTTATTTTTTTCTCCATGAATCTGTCCTTCTTTGTATTCTTCAATGCCTGTCAGGAATAAATGCATTCTCTTCTCCATATGTAGCTTCTACTATGGAAGTTATAATTTAAGTTTAAAGTGTAGAGTCAACTTTCAAGTAGCTTTGAATTAATTCATAACAAGCCCGAATGTATTAACCCACTACCATATTTTGTAGCTCTGGTATAGTATGTACAGTTTATTTATTTAGAGTATGGCAAATACATGGACTTATAGTGGTTCAAATGTTAAGGTTCAAAGGTTCAAATGTTAATGTCCACTCAGTCCACCCAGCCATCCAAGGACAGGGTAGTCTATGTTAAAAAAATCAGACATTGAGCCAGCTTAAGTTCTTGATGCATTTTCTTTCTTTCTTTCTTTCTTTCTTTCTTTCTTTCTTTCTTTCTTTCTTTCTTTCTTTCTTTCTATCTTTCCCAAACCTGTATAAGATAACAGATATAAGTATAAACATGATTAT
>JANHFT010005017.1:45392-55739 GCA_032467955.1 Pseudoxenodon macrops
TTTATTTAATTCGTCATGTATTAGATAACAGATATAAGTATAAACATGATTATGAATACAGGACATGGATACAAATAAAAGGGGACATTAGGACAGAGACGGTAAGCATGTTGGTGCACTTATGCATGCCCCTTACGGACCTCTTAGAAATGGGGTGAGGTCAAAGGTTATATATAGTATATACCATGCACAGGGGACTGCGAATTCTAGTCCTGCTTTAGGCATGAAGTGAGCTGGATGATCTTAGGTCAGTCAGTCTCTCTTACCCAGGAAGGAGACCGTGGCAAACAACCTTGCCAAGAAAACACAGGGACTAGTCCAGGCAATCAGCAAGAGCAGTGGTGGGATTCATCCAGTTTGCACCACTTAGGGCGAACCGGTTGTTAACTTTCTGAGCACTTTGGTGAACTGGTTGTTGGAAGAAACCATTAGGGCAGAGAACCGGTTGTTAAATTATTTGAATCCCACTACTGAGTCAGCACCGATGTAAGGTTGTTAAAAAATGCTTATTCCTATATTGGGGGAGGCAAAACATTTCAGTTATCTGAACCTCTATGAATTAATTCTGTATCTTGATAGGTATAGCATCTGTTAAAGTTTCCTATCGTGAAATCCTTTCTCTCTTTTAATGCAGTAATTCCATGGAGCTAAAAGTGGATACAAAATGACAACAGAGCCTTTTATTTCCTTCAGTGTTAAGTCCTTCTGAAACCTGTGGCATTATACCTCAAAAACCAAGGGACTATGCTCACAATATTTACTTGTGTTATAAGGTTATTGTTTTTTTATTGTAAAATATACAGAGCAACAAATTCACTTTTTCGGTTCATTTATATTATTTTACATAGTTGAAATCCCACCATTTTTGCAAAAGCAAATGCTGTTGAAAACTGTTTTCCCCTTTTGCATTAAAGCCGTTCCTTTAAGGATGCCAACATTCTGTCTTAGGAAATGGAAACTGAATAGGAACAGAGTTCATGGACAATGAACTCTTGCTTTGGGCTAGAGATATCTCACCAGACATGTTTATTATCATTTTGTACTGACTTGACTTCAGGTTTAAGAGCAAAATATAAAAGCTGTTCCATTTAAAGGAAGATGTAATTCATTTCATGATTAGCACACTATCTAAAGCCCAAACAGCTGCTCCCATATGGTGTTACTATCTGAACCAAAGCTTTATTCCTCTGCCTCTTCCAGATTAAAACAAACACTAAGAAGTAAATAGAATGCAACAGTACAAAAATTAAACTCAGAGATCATCTCCAGTAGAAGACAAATTTCAATTTTGCATAAGGATGTGATGAGGCTATGTGACCTAGACAGTATGTTGGCTAATGCTAATTTGCATGATATCCAGAAGTCTTGCAGACATTTGTCATATGCTGTTTTTAAAAAAATCTCAATGTGGAAAATCAAGTTTGTTTGAGATGTGATGTTATTTTTAAGTGTGACCGAGGGACCACGTACAATTTGCTTTCCCACTCGTTTTGTGACATGTGATTCATTTCCTCTGTATCTCACGTCCTATTTTCTATCATGTTCAATCATTTGTTTCCCAATATTCTGATGGCTTTTTAATCTATACTACTTTTAGAATTGCCTTCTCAGCTATTGCAATTTCCCTAGACTAGCAATGCTTGCCAATCTTTATCATCTTATGGAATAGATTAACTTTAACACTATAAAACTTCTTTACAATATTTCTCATCTCTTTCTTGGAACTCAGGGATATGAATGTAAGACATCCTTGCTTGTGTTTTTCCAACAAATTTACTAGAATTAATAAATAAAACATGATTTTTGTGCTGCTTCTGCAACTTCAGGTGTGTAGATGATTGGTGCATTTCTTCTTGCACTAGAAATGTGGGTGTGAGTGGGAGAAAAGTTACTTCTTCAGAAATTAGACTACTATATATTCACATAGACCATTACATTGCATTATAACTATATAATGGACTAAATTTATTCATGTGCATAACCAGCACAGCAGTGATTTAGAATTACATAACTGTTGGTGTATTGATTAATCTGCCATACTATGAATAATTGAGAAATAATAGCAGAACATGATCATGTGCTACCAATAAAACATCTGTTAGACAAATATATTTACAAGAATGCTTGATACAATAAATCTCTTGGATAGTCTAGCAGTATTCTTAACCATATTTCTATTTCTGAAAAGCCTTTAAACAGCTGGGTAGCTGCAGTACCTCTTCTAGCACTTATAAAAGGTATGGGAGGGATTATCCACCAATAATTAGTTTTGGAAAATGTATTAGGAATCCCTTCAGCAGTACCTTTCCTCTTCATAAATGAACCATAAACAGGGCATAATATATGTAAGGTGATTGGGGGTGGTGGTCATGACTTTAAAACCCATTTTAAACATGGTTTCAATGCAGAGGTGGTATTCAGCAGGTTCTGACCAGTTCTGGAGAACCGGTAGCGGAAATTTTGAATACTTTGGAGAATCGGTAAATACCACACCTACCCCCATCTATTCTCTGCCTCCTGAGTCCCAGCTGATTGGAAGGAAATGGGGATTTTGCAGTATCCTTCCCCTGCCACGCCCATCAAGCTATGCCATGCCCACCAAGGCCACAGAACCGGTAGTAAATTTTTTTGAATCCCACCACTGAGTCAATGCTTTTAAAAGAATGCTAAATGTGTGTTTAAAAAATAGACCTAAACACTTTTGAGAGACCATTATAATTATATAATTATATATTATATGATTTACAAAGGAAAAAAGAGTGAGTTTCTGGCTGCCTTTTATTTATTGAGATCACCTAGACCACGACCCCAAACTTTTCTGCTCCTCAATCCCTTCCTGATGTTTCAGATGGTTCATTGACCCCTAACCATTTATTCTATGAAAATAACTTAATAAGTAGAACTTTAATGAATATGAATAACAACACCAACAACATTGATCCTTGAATAAACCCATTTACACTTGGGAGTCAATACTGACCACTTTGATGAACTCTGGCCTAGAAACTGTTCAAGTTGACATATAATAAAGATTTTTAAAATACCATCTAAACAAGCCCTGGCCTAGAAAATGCTCACGATGACAGGGCAGTAGGGTTTTTTTTCCTGGAATTTCACATGGCTTAAATGCTTTATTATTTTGGTGAGGTCTGTGATCTGCATTTTTTTTGCTTACTCCAGTCTGGCTTTGGTAGTATTAAAGACAAGGTAATGATTGTCAGTACAAACCTATCATAATGGCATATTCTCCAAGACTGCTAGCTATCTTTGGGTGCTGTTTGGCATAAAATCACAACTGGACCCCTTCACATTCACTATTAGAACCTCCATTCCTTTGCAGTGCTGACTGTGGGTATTATTTGAGAGTACCATACTATACAGTTCATTTTACAGCGCTCATCCTTGCTTTTTTTTTTTAACTTGGGTTTTACACATGTTAAATCCAGAGGGTGACAGGTCATAGGTACAGAGGACATCAACAAGACCAGAGGAGAAAATCATTTCTTACACCTTCTGCACCTGTGGCTTTTCTTCTTTTACAGGTGGATGAACTTCCTATACTAAGCACATACCCACACTCAGCCACGTCTACCTTATTCCATGCCAGGGAGAATGGTTTATAGCTCTTTCTGTACAACACATGGAAGGAAAAACAAAACCCACCAACTTTTTCCCCTTTTAATTGGACCCACAACAGACTTATAAAGGCAGTACCTTTGCCAGCCTCATTTCTGTTGCAGAGTAGGGATTGACATAGAGGGCAGCTCAATTTATGCTGGCAGTGCTTTTCTTTAGTCAACAGCAGATGGATAGCACTTTAACACAGCTGATTGGAAGAGCCCAGAAATGCCGCCACTGAGCTATAACACTTTTTCTCCATTCTTGAAGAGATTAATGAATGTTTCTTAAAGGACAGGAGTATGTTCAGAATCTTTTGCAATGGGAATAGGAGAGAAATAGTAAACTTGCCAATGGTTTAACAAACACTTTACATCCATGCTATTTATCAGCCACATTTTCCATTCCATTTGCCAACCTAAAACATTACATTACTTGAACTTTATATTGCAAAAAATGGTCTTGGAACTGTATGTTTGTTCTTGAAACTATGGGTTGTGTGTCTCATTATACATTTAACAACAAAACAGGCCAGAGAGAAATAAATTGATGCGGAATAATCAGCAAGAGAGCAGAATCTCAGTGAAAGAGCAGGTCAAAGACAGTGACAGAATTGTTGGCTACTTTTGAGGGCTGTTTTGGAAGGAAGATGGAATACAAATCTAATCACAGTACATCTGAGTTTCTACAATTATAGAATACCACTTAGCCTTCTCTGAAGGAAATCATAGGCTTTGTTCTTAGTAACACTTAAGAGGTTACATTAAGGCTGTTTTCTTTGCCATCAAATAGCATTGACACTGCTTTCCCAATGCACTCTGTAGATATTGTTGTTTTAATTAACTTCGTAGAATAGAATATCTAAATTACCAGTTTGATTTCTGTTCATTTACATTAATATACCTCTCTGGGTTGTTTCTGAAAGAAGTGTGGTACATATTACAATGCCACTGGAGGAAAAAAAAAATAAGGTAAGATTCTTTTCTAGATCTTTGCTTAAACAATTTATTTCTCCTGTTCTAATTTCCACTTCCTCTCCACCTCCCGAATATCATCCTTAGACTACAGCACTACAATCTAAGAAAGAAGATTCCCTCCTCCCATTAAGTAGGAGGGTATGTGACTTATCAGCTCTGTGCCTCATTTACACTGAGACTTAGCAGCTGCTTTACAACCATGTGATACACTGAGCTTTGTATAATAGTTCACTTGAAGGTCTTTGCACAGTTCAGGCACGTCAGCTGAGTAACTTCAAGCAGTGCAGGGACTTGTAATTAGACAGCCTCAGGCTCCTCTCTTCTGAGGAGGCTTTGTTTCCTGCTGGTTATCCAGTTGGTATCCTGTTTCCCCAAGAACCTCTAGTAGAATGCTCAGATACAGGGCTGGGGAGTTGGGAGAGCTCAAAGTATGCAGGTATGAAGACTCAAGCCTAGACAAGATGGCTTGTTAGTCACTACAATACAGAACGTGCAGGACCTTGTCTCTTTGTTAGGGAGCAGCAGGTAAACAGTCAACCCCAATAGCACCAAGCAGGAAATTTGTTGCAAAATAAATAAATTCACCATATCTGCATTAATGATTTTCCTCCTCTTAGTGGAGCACGGTAAATGTCACATCTCTTGTCTCTGCAGTCTTGTTGTCATTTTATTTTAGGAAGAAACCCCTGCAAAGGATTATTCTTTACTTACCAATTTCTGTTTTTGAATTAAGATGCTCAGAAAGTAAAGAGCAGAGAGGAAAAATGAAGCAAGAACCTGTTCTACAGTGAAAGTGCAACCAACCTATCTCAAGGCTGTCAAACTCCCAGCCTCTGGGCCGGATGCATCATGTGCTGGTCATGCCCATTCCCGGTTTAGTGAAGGGAAAAAAAAGTCCTGATATGTCATGTGATGCCTCCGTAACAACGTGAGTTTAACACGCCTGATCTATTTGGTAGATAGAACAGAACATCTTTATTATCGTCATTGATCAGAATTGTATACAGAGAGTTACAGAGAAAGTTAAGTAACTCTCTAATCTGAGACATAATATTATAAACTGAGTTTTACTTTTCACATAAATTCTATCCTAGCTAAAAATGATACATGCAATCTATCCATTCAACATGCCTCAGTGATCATATGGTTGAGGGATGATACATGTCATTGACCAAGTTTGGGGGAGAATAGAACGATATTGGCAATTGCTTTAAAAAAAAGGCAATTAATTATTCATTCTTCCAGATTTTCTTAATATTTGTGTTACATTGCTCCTCTAAAAATATAAAATAATGTGGACAGCATCCATCATAAATAAAGTTAATCATTTCATTGGGTTGGGGTTTTGCAAGAAAATAAATTTCCCAGTTTGAACAATTTAACTTTAATTTAGGTACTAAACAAGGTTCTTAACCTTTGGAATTGTTCAGTTAAATAGGCCCATATCTAAACTTGCTCTTGTTGTGCCTGGATACGTTCTCGGTTGTCTTGCACAGCATGAGCTAGGAACAAAGCTTGGAGCATGTTTTAGGGCCTCCGCTGTGATAGCCACCAGCCTAAGCAGGTAAAGGCAGAAAATGTGCTGCTGCTTTGCCAGAGGAAGCCCACAAACATAAAACAGAGCAAAACCAAAACCAACCCCTTTCTTTGGAGGTGGGGGAACAGAATATATTCTGCCATATTTCTTATGCCGGAACATTTTGTTTGTATCCATTGCTGCCCTGAGGATCCTAGTGATTGTATGCACATTAATTAAATAGATGTATCAAACAAATTGTTTAAAACATTTGATTCTAAGTGTTGTGCTTGTTAGTTCTCCATTTCTGTGTGTCCTTGTTCATATGTCAAAAATGGTTTCAACTCGTCTTACTGGTTTCATTGCTCATTAGTTATATGTAAATGTTTTCTTGAAAATGGTTTAGGAAGCACCTGCTGGTATCCATTTAATTCTCAAAGTATATATTTTTTTGTGGGTGAATGGCTGAGAGAGTAGATTTTGAAGAAGCTCTCTGTCCCAGATGGTCATATGTTGAAGCACATGCAGGCCAACTACAGTTATGAGAGGTTATACATTACAGTACATGTGATATCAATATGTATGAAATATTAGGAGCCGGGAGATCAAAAAAGGAAATGAGCTTTAAAAGGCACTTGAGCTGATTCTTGATTGAGTTGAGAGAAGCTTGTTCATCATTAGAGCTTCTTTCTGGAAAAAAAATCTTATGCCATTTTTACGTCCTATATTGAATTCAGAAGAACATTGCAGATGACAATATATATCACATTTGAAAAAGAGCATGTGAAGGTGCCTCTAATCTAAATGAAATTAAAAATAGAACAACTGGAAAAAAACATACTCCCATGATACTAACACTTAAACCCTGTAACAAATCCAGATATCTACTTTGTCTACACATTTACATCAATGCCCTATCATTGCACCCAACATAGGATTAATGGCTTGAATTTTATTGCTTCAGAAGTTGGAGCTCTTTTTCCCCCTAAGTGTCCTAATGGACCACCACTTAAATATGAACCAGCAGTTTGTGCAGCTGCCAAAAAAGCCAATGCAGTTCTAGGATGCATCAAAAGAAAGCATCAAGTTCATGAAAAATGATAGTATTGTTCTATACTTCACTAACTAGGACACACTTGGAATACTATGTCTAGTTCTGGATGTGATGATACAAAAAAGATGCTGAGGTCCTAGAAAGAGTGCAGAGAAGAGCAATAAAGATGAGAAGAAGTCTGGAGGCTAAACTGTATGATGAATGGGTTAAGGAAACTGGGTAAGTCTAGCCCATCAAAGAGAAGGATTAAAGGTGACATTATAACTGTCTTCCAGTGCTTGAGGGACTGTCACAGAGAAGAGAGCACCTGAAGGGAGAACAAGAAATAATGGGTAGAAGATCATAAAGAGAGGTCCAATTGAGAACTAAGGTGAAATTTCCTAACAGGGAGAACAATTAATCAGTGAAACAGCTTGCCTCCAGAAGTTGTGGTGTCTCATCACTGGAAGTTTTCAAGAAGAGATTGGACAACCATTTCTCCAGAATGATATAGGGTCTCCTGCTCAAGCAGGGAGTTGGTCTAGAAGACACTTCCAACCCTGTTATTCTGTGTTCTATGTTCTAATAGCTTCTATCCAGTGACACTCTCATTTTAGAAAACTGAAAACATTTGAGAACCAACTAGCCACAATGGGGTAAGCAGTAAACTCATAGAATTCTTTGTTTTTTACATTAATATTTTGCAGATATACCTAGTAGTGTTTTTGACTTTAGCTACTTTAAGATGTGTGAAATTCAGTTGAATTCAGTTGAATGGGAAATTCTGGGAGTTGAAGTTCACATATCTTAAAGTTGCCAACATTGACAAACACTGTTTTATATGAAGCCTTTAAAAACTACATCTTTATAATGTACGCCTGGTGGAAGCCCTTCTACTTGAAGACCAGCTAATCTGATTATTCAACAAATAAATGGGAAATAGAAATGAAGGAACCATTCAATGTATTTTTCCATATCTACAATAGGAATGTCAAGAAAGGTAATCATAATAGTGGCAACAGGTGAGCCACAGCAATTCAGCAACAAATGAAGCTGCAATACTGAAGAGCAGCCATTGATGAGAAGAACCATTCTACATAGATCTGGGGACCTGAAGACTCCAAAGAGCCTGAACACCTGGCAACTATTGTATAGACTGGTGGTATGTATTTCCAGGATATTTTCATTTATCTACATCTACATCTACATCTATATCAATATCCATATCCATATCCATACCCATCTATCTAGCTATCTATCTAGGTATCTAGCTAACTAGCTATCAATCATCTATCTGTATTTCTCATACTTTCACCTATTCCAAATATAAGATGAGAATATGCAGGCAGGTAAACATATCAATAAAAATAGATTTCGCAATTTTTATGTCATATGGAAAACTAGAACCATGCCTGAAATGAAATTGCAGAGAGAAACTATTCTCTCCCCCGTCATTTTGGTGTTTCCAGTGTTTCTTAGAGGAAGTGAAATGACTCCCCACACACACCTACATTGAAATCAATAGTCTGAGGACCATAATTGAATTATGTTTTAAGAGCCATAGTGGCCCAGTGGTTAAAATGCAGTATTGCAGGTTAATTCTGCTGACTGCCAATTGCCAGCAGTTTGGCAGTTCAAATCTCACCAGGCTGAAGGTTGACTAAGCCTTCCATCCTCCTGAGATCGGTAAAATGAGGCCGCAGATTGTTGGGGTAAATATGATGACTCTGTATACTGCTTAGAGAGGGTTGTATAGCACTATGAAGCAGTATATAAGTGCTATTGCTATATTTTCAGTACGATGTTTCCCTCACTTTTGCACCTCCAAGGCTCTTGTGTTAGTTATGAGTTTGTAGTTTCAGTCTTGGATCTCTGGGCAGTATTGTTGAGCCTGCTGCCATTTGTTTATAAACACAAGCATCCTGGATTTTAGCTCATCCTGCTGTATTGTGGCCAAATTTGCTTTCAAATGCTAGTTTTTCTTAGCATTTGAAATTCTACTCTTGCTTTCCCTTGTTTCAGATGTTATTGGATGATGATTACAATGTAAAGCTATCATCTTCTGTAATGTCATTTTTACATACTGTGCTATTTTAAAGGGTGAAAATGGGTTTTGTTGAAGGAAACAGCCTTTGTGACAAATGCACGATAGGTCAAACTCGTATGCCTTTCATTGGCTTTCTCATCAAATGCAAATAAAAACAAGCCTAAATCTCTTAAAGTTCAGATTCTTATGGATCAACCTTGTCTCATCATTTTGATATTTGTAGTTTACTTGAATCCCCCTTTCCTCTGATCAACAAAGCATTATACTGAATTACAGCTTTGTTAGCTAAAGGGAGTTGTGTGATTGGGGTATATTTTTCATGGGGGCCTGTTGGCTAAGTGGAGGAGGTATTAATATGAGAAAGTATAAACAAAACTTGCTTTTCTAAACTGCAACAGAGTGATGGGCTCAATTTGTTTCTCAACTGCCATCTTGAAAACTAAACTCAAGCATCCAAATTAAACAGGAGATGTAAATAATAGCCAGATGTTTCCTGGTGTTTGAACCTGCTCTACTCTGCTAGTTCTATTAAATGGGTACATTCTGCCGACAACATAAGGCACTCTGTTTTGCTTTCCAGTTCAGGCCTAATGGCTTTGAGCATATGATTATGATCTCATCCAATCATCTAGGTGTCATGAGATATTTTTCAGCTTAGCTGGAGAGCCAATGTCAAGCAAGTCAGGTGAGGATGGGCCATTTGTTCAACTGTCTTAAAGTGGGCACTGAACATGCAATTTCAGTAGAAAATGCTAACTGAGACTTAGACGCTGCTTGCCAAACCAAATAGAGTGCTGACCACAGACTCAGACATGTTAAATCTTACAGGCAGCCCTGACCACCTCCATAAAGAATATTTCCCTCCACTTCTTCCTACTATACAGGTTGCAGTAGTTACTTGGCCTAATAAGAAACCACACAAAAGATGCTTAGATCTCAGAAGTTTCCTTCTACTGAATCAGATTATTCAGCTGCCCTTTAGGGGTTTGCTATATTAGCAAACCAGGTGCTCTCCAGGTAGGCTGGAGGACTTCAACATTCATGGTTGGGATGATAGAGATTGTAGTCTTATACCCCCACTGTATATTAATGTGTGTGTGTGTGTATACACAAACACACACACCTGGAAATGAGGAGGAAACACACACACACACAC
>JANHFT010005017.1:58655-70129 GCA_032467955.1 Pseudoxenodon macrops
TCTTTCTTCAATTCTTGGTATTTTAGACCAGGAGAACTAGGTCTAAAATATAATTAGGTGGGCCTGATTCATTTGTGCCTCAAGTGGAAACTCTAGATTGATTTGTTTTATGATCCATTTTTCTTTGTTCATTCGTTTGCATTGGCTAGTCTTGGTATCCAGCACTAACTTTAAATTCCATAGAGCATCAGAGGAAAAAAAAAATCTATGCACAATTTTGAACTTTGCAGCATCTCAATATTAGCACTTGAACATTTTAAGACCTTCATTGCTCCCCTACCAAGTGCTAGTCTGTGAAGCGTTTCTTGACTGTTTTACTATTGACAGTCTGTCCTGAAATGCTGAAGTTATTCTTCACTTCAGTATCAGTTCTAAGTATGGTTATTGTACCCAGGGCAAAAGAAGAAGAGGAAGACAGAGAATGAAGTGGCTGGATGGATATCACTGAAGCAGTAGGCATGAGCTTACTGGACAGGAAGGCCTGGAGGAATATTGTCCATGGGGTCGCGATGGGTCAAACATGACTTCACAACTAGCAACAACAACAACAAAGTCATTAGTTTGATCTCTTTTATATGTAACATTCATTCATTTTTTCACTATACTCCTTGACATTTATTACTAGAGCTTTCAGGTCATTTTTATTTTCAGCTATCAAAATAGTGTCATCAGCATAGCAAAACATATTGATGTTTCTTTCTCCAATTTAAGATAATACTAATTTTCTTCCTATCCTAACTCTAATAATATATGCTCAGAATAAAGGGTAAATAAACGGGAATATACAGCCCTTTCTCACTTTTTTGCCAATCTGGACTCAGTCTGCTTCACTATATCTCATCTACATGTGACCTTCTATCCTGTGTATAGTTTTCCCATGAGGACTATTAGATATTCTGGTATTCCCATTTTCCTAAGGATATTCCATAGCTCAACATGGTCAAGACAGTTGAAAGCCTTTCTATAATTGTTACTTCTGTATTTTATGACTTGTCTTGGACTAGGATTAAATTAAATTAAGTTAAAAAAGTATAATTAATGAAAAAACATTAACTTTCTTTTGGTATTCTTTGGCTTTCTTGATTATCCAGCATCTTTCAGTAATAATGTCTCTTGTTCTTTGTCCTTTTTTGAAATCAGTTTGAACATCTGGCATTTCCCTTTATATGTAGGTCTTTCAAGTGCATTGAATGATAATAAGCATTATTTTACTAACGTGTAAAATGAATATTGTAAGATTGTTAAATCTCCTTTCTTTGGTATAGGTACAGTATATAGATTTACCACTTCAGTTTGCTAGTGTAGTTTGTTCTCCAGATTTGTTGGTGTAGTTTGGTTAGAATTTTATTGATTATCTTCTGTTGCTTGTCATATTTCTTTACATATGTCATAAATTGCCACACATCTGTAAAGATTCCATCAATTTCAGTAGCCTTTTAGTTTAAAATGTACTGAGTGCTAATCTAATTTCACCTTTTAATGCTAGCATTTCTTATAGATGGGGGATATCTTCTGGTCTCCTTAGATATTGACATCTTTAGGGTACATCATTTGAATATACTCCTTTCATCTTTTTTTAACCAGTTACTATCTGCCCAATGGGTAGATAGTGTTTCAATTCAGATGCCAATCTTGAATTGGAATGCTAAACTCCTTCTTAATTCAGAGATCTTTGCAAAGACTTTCCTTGTTTTTACAACATCAACATCTTTACAGATGTTGTAATATTGCTTCTTGTATCTTATAACAGTTCCATAAAACTCTTTGTTAAGGTGTTTCCTCACATATGTGTTTTTCTTGGCATTGTCTTCCTGTTTTTGGCACTCTCCACCATTTTTTAATATTGAATTTGTTTTCTTCTGTTTTGTTGTCTATCAGTCTCTTTTCATATTCATTTCTAACAACTTTTTTGATTTAAAATCAAAATGAAATTATTTTATTTATGATCAAAGACCAGTTATTCCATTCCACAGTTCATCTGATTCCCTGTTACAGAGGTTGTGGATGACTATGCCATTCCTATTGTTTTTTTTGGAAAATAATGGATATGTGCTCAAGATCATATTATAGAAACTGGCTTGTTCCGCCATTTTAGATTGACACAGAACTTGTACATGAACAAGTTGTCATCTGTTCCACAATCAATATCTGACACATCTTTGTGGTGATAATTGAGTTCCTCCAACTCTTTTTACGAGAAATATCATCAAATTGATTTTTGTGTAATCTATTGGCTGATGTACATGTATATAGATATTATTTTGGTTATTTGAGACTGTGTTGCAATAAAAAAATAATTGGATTCATGAACTTCTGCTTCATTACTGCTTCCTAAATCATACAATTCAGTGCGTTTTCCTCCTTACTGTTTCCAGCTATGGCATTTCAGGCTTCAATCATAAGCAGAACATCTTGTTTGCCTTTTCTATCAGTTTCAGATTGAACTTGATAATAAAATTTCTCAGCTTTCTCTTCTGCATCAGTGGTTGGAACATAAACCTGGATAACCATCATATTAAAGTGTTGTTTATGAAGCTGGATTGATACTATTAGGTCATTAACATCATTATATCCAAGTACTGACTTTATTATATCCTTTTTTATTATAAAAACCCTACCGTTCTTTCTTTATTTTTTGTCTTGAGTAATAAACTACATAATCATCTGGCTGAGAATCTCCAACTGCAGTCCACTGCAATTGCTGCTGACAAAGGATGTCAAAGGTTTCAGTTCAATTAATTTCATCTTTCACTATGTTAAGTGTTCCCATGTTCATGCTTCTTATATTCCACTGTGATTCCATTTTTACAATTTTGGATTTTATTTTCCTAAATTGCAATATCAGTAAGTAGACATCCTAAAAAAAATTAATCTATCTACATCATGAGCTCCATTATTGCTCCAAAAGTTCACCAAATAGCCATCTATGCTGAGGGGCGCACAATCTCCAATTAAATCATCAAAAATTTTATATGGTCAATCCATCAGAGGTGAGTTCTGAATCTTCTTACTGCTGGTTCAGTCAGGGTTTGCGCCTTGAGCACACACAGGGCAATCAAAAAATAGATTCTGCGCATGCACAGAAGCAAAGTCCAAAATGGCAGCACCCACAGAGATACCAAAGGAACCAGCTACATGACGTCATCACGGAGTTACTACCTACTCTATAGAACCGGATAGAACCAGTAGGAACCCACATCTGCAATCCATGTAGTTTTCTTGGTAAAATACTTACATGTTTCCCCGATATGGTTTAAGCTGATGTCTTTGCCATTGTTATTAAAGCAATCACTCATATGTAGTATTTTCTGATAGATACCTGCTTACTTTAGCTGGGTGTTCTGGCATTAGTTGTGTGCCTTCAGTACACCTGCTTGAAATATAAATACTCCTGGTGTTTTTTGATCATCCGTCTTCTATTAATAGTCTAATACAATGAGACAGTTTAATAGGGCTGAAGGAGGGAAATAAGCACTACAGTATAATTAATGGTGTCTGCTGCACATTAGCTGTATAGATCTTTGTCAAGAATATGTCATTTCTGTTGCATGAGCATCAAGAAATAAGAAATTTTTATGAGAGTCATATAGTTGTGTCTTAAGTAAAATAATTACTGAAAATAATGTAGCTATTTCTTGACCACACGCAAATACAGCAGGCCATATTAAAATCAAGAATTTGACTATTAGGATAAGTCTATTATCCTATTTCTGACATTTACAGAATCAGTGTAATTATCTTGTTTGAACTTGAGCAGGCACTAACAAAACCTTGTGTAAAGAAAGAGATTAACCTCTGTGTATATGTATATCTATACCTATAAGTACAGTATATGTGTGTGAATGTTATGCACTCCACATTCATTAACACTTTCACTTACCAAATGATTTCTTGAGCTTCTAATGGATAGTTGAGAGTTGTTAAATGTTATCATATTACAGTGCTTTTATTTTTAAAGACTTCAGTGTGTAACCAGGTTATAATTACAAATAGTATTCAAATATGCCATCTAATACCTCACTAATGTAGGATTCTATGGAAGTACTATACAATTATCAACAGAATTATAGGTTCGTTTGCTTAATTATATGGTATGTCAACAAATTGTGTGAAACATGGACACACGTATCTTTTCCTTCTCAACAACTGAAATCTTGGCTGTTGCACTTTATTTATTGCTAAGATTTCTATCCCACTACAGTCCAAAATGACTCTGAATGGTACACAATAAGAAAACCATGGAAACTGCAGAGTATGAGACACCCCCTCCCCCCAAAAAAAGTAGTAGGTGGCACATCTACCAGGAGCACACCTGATTAAAACATTAGTCTAATATTTTCTTTAAATATTATCAAATGCCCAGGTTTTTAATGGTCGTGGGGGAACCAGTGGGGAGGCAGCAGTGCAAAGCCATGACAGAAGTAGGGGCATCCTTGAGAAAGGTGATTATAGAGTCACTGTAGATGAAACTCCCTGATGGGAAGGACTCCTTCCAAGCACCTCCTCCCTGATCTCACTGGAAAGGCAGATTCTTTTCTGAGAAAGCGGCACTAGAGAAATTGAGTCATCCTAATATGCATTTCTATTCTCTCTCTGCAATTGAAATTACTTTGAGTTGTACTTTTCAGGAATGGATCAAGATAAATCAGTACAATATATTTATGTTAAGTGGACAGAGAAGTTCCTATTTGGACTGACAAATGTCTGTTTAAAAAGGACAATGCATTGGCATATTCTTATATATAGATTCTAACAAGGCTCAACTTTTGTAGGGATGCATTTGCAATTTTGATTCAGTTTACACTAATACTGTTTACTTCAAAATCTAGTTCATAATTAGGACTGATAACAGACAAATCAGGGCAGGTGGCAGAAGCTTGATAGTTGCCAAGCTTTTGTAAAAGGAGTGAGAAAAATAATTTTAGCATCTGTTAGTAAAGTATAATTCGAAGGTAGTAAATAAGTAAATCACTGTAATCAGCAAAGCTATTGTGCAAACATCCATAGCTGTTCACAGCTTGGGTGGATCCTTGTACATTAGCAGGTTTAAAAAAATTGTTCTCTTCCTTTTTTTCTGTAAGTGAACCTTGATTATGCCAATGTATTATCACTTTTGCAACATACTGAATGTTTGGATCCTTAAAAATGTATAACCTGATGTTCATACCAAAACTTTACCCATCACTGGAACCGATCAATAAAAAGAGGCATAAACAAAGTCAACAGAGGCTGGTACTGTCTTCTGCTTACTACCCTACAGCTACTGGAAAATGAACCTAGGAAACAAATTGTTTATTATAAGCCAGTCCATTCCTCTAGGCGATTCATGGAGTCATGCAGTGGCACAGAACAATCACTGTATTGAAATGGTGGATAATTTTATTTGTTCCATTTGTTGGTCACAGCAGCATCACGCTGACCAATTATTCTTAAATCAGCAGGTTTTAGAGGTTATGGCCTCCTCATAGATTGCAACACCGCAGGCAAAGTAGCTAGGTCAGATTGAAATGCTTTTCAGCCTGGCAACATCAGCTGTCTTTCTCCTTGGAGATCTCTTTTTATCTGGAAATAAGAAATATATGTGATACAATAGCATGAGTATTGCATGTTGCAAAAATAAAAAAAGCAATTGGATCACCAAAAACGTATGACGTTTTGCAAATCTTCTGTTTTCTGTAATTAAAATAACAACTTTTTCTTCATGTATTAAAGTCTAGAAATAAAGGGGACTTTCTGATATCTTTACCAAAGGCAAAACATTCTGTAACTACATTAATCTTGGGGTTTTGAATGGCAAATAAATTATATATTCAGAATAAGGTTCTCTGTGATACAGTTGATTAAAAGCGATGTTACAAAGCCTGGAAGAAAGACTAGGGAGGGATAGAGATAGTTAAAATTGTTAAATTCTCCTACCCCTTTCCACCATTTGTGGGATTTGAGCATAGAATTTAAATTTTGCCAGGAAATTGTGCTGGAAGGAAAAACAAGGGAGATGTTTTCATTATTTGCTGCTATAATTTTGGGAACACAGGAAGTTGTTCTCAGCCTATCTTAAAATTTATTAAGCATGTGACATTCCATCCCTAATACATGTCTAGCATATACTTCCTGTCAAAATCTACAATAAGAGACTTTTTCATTAACTGTAAATATGCAAAGGAGAGGAAAGGTCTGGCTTATAACATTTCTAACCAATGTTATGCCTCTTTGTGGTTCCTGGATGATGTTCACAGAGTTTTAAGCAAAGGATACACATAGATTATAGAGATGAATAGCTCTGCCTTTAAATCCAGACCAAATATTGGGAACACAGAACTGATAAGTTTCATTCTGTGATCTTAAAAGGAGGAACTTTTTCAAATGCAGGTCAAATTTGACTCTAGTGGAAATGCTTACATCAGGATTAATTTTAGAATACCAGTTGTATCAGTCTGTTGCAAGATCATCTGAGATAAAGAATATGAGCATGTTGCAAAGAGAAGGGATGTGGGGAAAAGCCCACTGATAAATCCAATGGGACTTACAAAAATAGCATAAATTTTCTGGCCTGACTTGAATTCCATTCAATGGATTTTAGAGGGGAGATCTTGGTGTACTATGTGCAAAGGGAGAATTTGATGGCCCTTCAAACACAGATGTCAAAATTATCTGTTAGCCTTAAATTAATCTTTAAAAAATGCAAGTAGCTTTGGCTGTAGAAGAGGAATTGGCCAGCATCACAGTAGTAACTCTTGTCTTTTTTCCTCTGGAAACTCAGCTCTCTCCTTAAGGTGCTTTTGTATTGAAAAGAAATCATGAGGTCTAGCCTGAGTATTGTTTGAAAGTGCAGGATACCGAAAATTTCAGTGAACTGAGTTAATGGTATCTCTAAAGAAGTAGTTAAAACAACCTGTGCTTAATGAAAACAGTTCTTCCACTATATTCCTCTGGTAAATGCATTCCTGGAGACTGAACATATTCTGAGAGCTTTCCAGAGCCATCAAGAATTAGCAGGCAATTTAATAGACGACCAGAATCAGAGAGATAGTCTAAAAGTGATAGTCTAAAATATTACCTTTTAATAACTAAGGAGAGTATTATTATTCATCTGATAATATCCAAATTTCATTTGCAATTTCTTTCTGTAGTCTAATGATTACAGACTATATTTGGTTAGTAGCATCAAGAATCTTAATTAAATCATAGAGCTAATAGTTTAATTCATTGCATTGAAAACTATTTCCTTTTAACAGTCCTAAATTTCATTAAATTTAATTTCAGATGACAACTTTGTGTGGTAATATTTGAGAGAAGGAAAAAAGCTATTTTTGTTTCTTGTTTTTTACACTCTGCATGTTTCCCATTCTCTGCTTTGATGCTGTTGACACTTTATATTAAGGCTATTATGATACTACAGAGCCAGTTTGAGGGTAGTGGTTGAAAGCACCATTCATAGATACCAGGATATAATACATTCTAGTTGCATTTCACATATGAAATCAGCTGGGTGATGTTGGGCCAGTCAATTTCAGCCCTAGGAAGAAGGCAATGTACTTGAGAAAATATTGCTGAGAAAACTGCATGGACTTGACTATTGGCAGAAGCAAAAATTGACTCAATGGCACAAAGCAAACAAACAAACAAATGAACAGACAAACAAACAAACAAACAAACACACACACACTTCCTTAGTTCAGTGTGTTAGATCCCAAGAAACAAGTTATGTTTCTGCTGCTAATAGTAGGAAAACAGAATCACACAGTATTGTATTTTCAATTCCTCATTTCTCCTATAACTTCTATCCCTTGAAAAACTAACTTGGAGTACAGTATGGAGAACTAGCATAACAGTTATAATTAATTGGAGAAGATCACTTATTTCCTAGCTCCCCTGTCCCAGTGGAATATCCTTTAATGGACTTTTTTACTGAATGAAAATATCTCTTCCATTCACAAAATAGTTAATCTGGACCTAATTGTGTGAAATGTCACTGGAATAAATCTATAGTAAATAGATGAACACAGGATTGAGTGTTATGAATGTACTAAATGGGTACAATATTTCAGAATTGTAAATGTACTGAAAATTCAAAACATTGTTATGGCTCCTGTTACTGACTTTTATCTTTTTTTTTAAAGGAAAAGTTCATTTTAAAATATTCTTTATCATTTTCTCTTTTTTTTTGGTCCCATGAAAATGAAATATAAACAATCCTTGTGCAATTTTTGGTCTGAAAGAAATAACAAAGCAGAATCATTTGAGCTGCCCTGTCAGTTGAGATCAGGACTAAGAAATCTGCAGTTAATCAGCCCAGCTAAGCAGCAAAGGTCATAGCAGTCAGTAAGAGTTATTGCAAAGGTGTTACAACATATGGCTGATCTCCTCAGTCATGAGGAAAATAAGGTGGCAGACAGATAAAATTCATCTTTTTCTGCTTTCGTCATCTCATGAATTAGTCTTCAACCACAAAGCCTTATTTCTGTGCTCTCCTACGTCATTTCAGATTCCTATTTATTAGTTCTTGGTACAGTGTTAAACATGAAAATAAATAAGGCTCTGATTTGTACTTTAAAGTGTGGCTTTGCCAATGGTAAGTGCTTCACTCAGTTCCTGGAGTAAGATGAGTGCATAATTTAGAATATTTCCCAGATTTTTCATGAGGGTGAGCTTGAAAAAGAAATTTACTACCGTGTAACGTTTCCCAATCTTCAGTTTCTCTTATACGGTTGAGAAAAAAGACGTACTGGAAATTACTCTGATGTTTGTGCACTGCCAGGCATGTGCTATGTTGAGAGAGTGATAATTCACTAGATGGGGTGTATTTGACCAAAATAGTTTTGGATAGATGTGCACTTTGATTTTGAATAGTGGCAGCCCTAAAGTTTGAATCTTTGGCGTCCTTTGACATTTTCTTCTGGGCTTCAACACAAATCATTTATTTAAGTCATTGGTTCTTATTGATTCAATCTGTTCTGTTACTGATAACTAACTATGGTGGGGAAGGAGATGTGCTAACTTCAGCCATCAATATGTCCCAAACTCCTCTGTTGCTTCTTTTGTTTTAAAAATCAGTCCAAAGTTGTCCTAATAATAATGTCTTTGAGCTGCTTCAGTGAGCTAACAGGGAGATAAAGACTCTAGTTCTCCTTTTAATAAATGGATGTTCTGTGATTTATCATTCTTGTGATAACCATTTCATGGATGCATTCATCTCCTGCACTCATAATTCTAAATTCCCACTGGTCCCAATGTTTTTTCAATCTTGGCAACTTGATGTGTGGACTTCAACTCCCAGCATTCCCCAGCATTTTTTTAGCCAGCATGCTTCTAGGAATTGAAGTACATATATCTTCAAGTTGCCAACATTGCCTTAGTGTATGATAAAATACATGGGCTCATAAAATGATTGACAAAATCTCAATACTATATACTTTCTATTGGGAAACAGCATGATCTTCTACTGTCTCTTCTGCTCACGACCTTTCTCTTTTACCTACATCCAGACTTCCAGCTGCTTCTGTGATATGTTTGCCTGTATGACTCACCCAAATCTTACTTTCAACGTGTCCAAACAAGATCTCCATTCTGAGCTGTGACCTTGCCTTGGATGTTGATGTCTCCAGCATAATCTGGTAGGAATTTACTAAAGCTGCCCCAGCTAGCCTACAGATAGAAAATGTTGAGCTTTAAAGATTGTGGAGAAGCTGGTAACATGGAAGCATTTCCCTCCTGTAGGATCTATCTTGCTGTGCTTTGTTTTTATCTATTTTCGGGGAAGCATCCTAATTGTTGGCAGGACTGGCCCAAATTTTTTTTTTTCTGCATGAGATGGAGCATTGAATAGCATTACACAAAGAATCAAAGGACATTTTTTCTCATATGAGGCAGCTCCCCCAAACATCCCTAGCAATAGTAATAGAGTAAGAAAAATAATAATTAACAATTGCTATCCTTTTATGTTTCTTTAAGTTTGTATTCTTGGGGAATTGCATCAAACTTAATAAGCTGTATCAGGTTTTTCTCCATGATGAAGTTTCTAAGATTTAAGGCAGCTTCATGCTTTAGGAAGCAACCATTTTGCCCAGTTGCTGAAACGCTCCTAGAAAGTGGATTGTGTGACCTGGAGAACATCTGGGTCACAGAAAAGACCACTCATGGCAAATGAAGGCCCAGGATATGTATCCCAGGCTAAGGTTGAGAAATCCAATCTGAATCGGCCACTGGGACCAGAGGTTTATTCTTCCACTAATCTGAAATCTTGGAAAAATAAACCTCTAGTCTACTGACCAACTCAGATTGGGTCTTGCAAGACCACTTATTTACAGTAAGGGAAAATGGTTATTTATGGACTAAGGAAATTCTTGCTTCCCTACTTCACTTCTGTTTCCTTTCATACTGTTTTCTGTATATATTTTCTGTATATATTTAATGACAATTATTCACAATGACTTCATAGTTCTTATTTGACCCTTCTTGGGATCAGGAGAAGGTATAGTCACTCTTCTCATACTCAACATTTCTAAATAAACTCTTCTATAAAATGCCCTGTAATTGTATCCTTTAAATCCAGTAGGACTCCCACCAGAAGTTATTTTTTTATTTCCTATATTGTGCTTAAGACTCACGATGCTCTCTGTTATTGTGGGATATTCATGTGGCAATTGAAGCACAGAACAGCATGGAATCAACCTCTTTGGTTTTCTGTTAGGAAAAAAAGTTGCAGCTTAACTCCAAACTCTGAAAGAGGGAATAAAATAGAAATCCCAAGGCAAAATTACCGAGACACATACACACATTCAGCATCATCATGTTAAATGTTTAGCTAAAGTGGTCCTTCAATTTTGCCTAAACCCAGAGCAGGATATGGGTGCGTGTAAACGTCATGAGTCTCATTGCTGAATAGATAATGTAACCTGGTCTTTGAGATATAACCTCTTTGCAATAGGACTATTAAAGTTCTGAAATATCAATTACCAACACTGTAGGTCATCTTAGATCCAGAAGAAGACATGTTATGATAGTAGGCAAGACGGCTTTGCTCTAGCTTTATCTAGTGTGCCAGTTGTATCTTTTCTTGGAAAAGGAAGATCTAACAACTAGGATTCATCCCTTAATCACTGCTTACTTAGAACACTCTGAGTGAGACTGTGTTAGAAAGCTAGCTGGGTGACTTTGTGCAAGATACTCTCTCTCAGCACAATCCACCTCACAGGTTTGTTGCCGTGAGGAAAATAGGAGAAGGAAGGTGCATTGGATATGTTTGCTGCCTTGAAATATTTATAAAACTAATAAAGGCAGGATATTAATAATAAACACATCAGAAAGCACAACTGATGAAAAGTATAGAACTTTGTTCAGAATGAACTTTGTAGATAACTTTCCCTTGATTTTAGAACAATTTCACTGGCTATCAATTTACCGTATTTTTCGGAGTATAAGACGCACCTGAGTTTTTTGGGAGGAAAATAGGGGGGGAAATCTGCCTACCAGGT
>JANHFT010005018.1:7196-17397 GCA_032467955.1 Pseudoxenodon macrops
GTGAGCTCCCATTACTTGTCCCAGCTTCTGCCAACCTAGCAGTTCGAAAGCATGTAAAAAATGCAAGTAGAAAAATAAGTACCACCTTTGGTGGGAAGGTAACAGCATTCTGTGCACCTTCGGCATTTAGTCATGCTGGCCACATGACCACGGAGACGTCTTCGGACAGTGCTGGCTCTTTGGCTTTGAAACTGAGATGAGCACTGCCCCCTAGAGTCAGGAATGACTAGCACATGTGCGAGGGGAACCTTTACCTTTAAACCCAATTCAAGAGCTTCCAGGCTTGGGTGACCGGACTTCCATGTGGTATTAGCTAAGGACCCAGGTAGTAAGAATTATTCCAGACACCTCAGTCCACATTCTGGTAGCATAGAAAAGGACACCCTGCAATTATTTCACACCGGGAAGGGAACAAGTTTACGTACCTACTAACTCACTGCCTTTCCCTTCTCATGCAGTTATCTGGTGATGGCTTCTACCAACGGCTTCTTCAGTTATGGTGCTGGGGGGACTCCCAGACTGGGAGCCTTGCTGCCCCCACTGCTGTGAGCAGAACACCACCATCTCCTCCAAGTTGCGCAGCACAGTCTCGGTGCCCTTGGGAGGCACCGGGGGGATCCGAGCTGGCTCCAGCACTCTGCAAAGGAAGACAGGCAGGAGTCGTTAGTAAATCTTGCACTCGGCATACAACAACACTGTGTAATGAGAGTATGGGAATGAGTGTGGGAGACAGGTGGGACAGCCACGGACAGTAACAACTGGCACATCAGAGATGTCTCAGCCACCAGAAGGAAAAGGGGAGTGGGAAGCATTTCGAAAGGGACCCTTCCCCAGTTTTCTAGGATAGGAGAAATACAGGTAACCCTCGACTTCAGAGCTGGGTTCTGAATCTTCTTACTGCCGGTTTGCTCAGGGGTGCGCCTCGAGCGCGTGCGCGCAAGCACACACGGCAGTCAAAAACTAGCTTCTGCGCAGAAGCAAAATCCTAGATGGCGGGGCCCAAGGAGCCACCGACAGAACCGGCTCCATGATGTCACCGCAGAGTTACTACCTACTCTATAGAACTGGATAGAACAGGTAGGAACCCATCTCTGCTCGAGTTGCAACAGTTTGTTTAGTGACTGTTCAAAGCTGCAATGGCACTGAAAGGAGTAACTTATGACCATTTTTCACAATAGCATTCCCATGGGGATCCGGTGGCTCGGTGGCTAAGACGCTGAGCTTGTCGGTCAGAAGGTCGGCAGTTCGAATCCCTAGCGCCACATAATGGGGTGAGCTCCTGTTACTTGTCCCAGCTTCTGCCAACCTAGCATTTTGAATGCATGTAAAAAATGCAAGTAAAAAAATAGGGACCACCTTGGTGGGAAGGTAACAGTGTTCTGTGCGCCTTCGGCATTTAGTCATGTCGGCCACACGACCAGAGAGACATCTTCGGACAGCGCTAGCTCTTCGGCTTTGAAACGGAGATAAGCACTGTCCCCTAGAACCGGAAATGACTAGCACACATGTGCGAGGGAACCTTTACCTAGCATCCCCACGATCATGTGATCAAAATTCAGACGCTTGGCAACCGGTTCATACTTATGACCGTTGCTGTGTCCCAAGGTTACGGGTTACAACCTTCTGGCAAGCAAAGTCAATGGGGAAGCCAGATTCACTTAACAACCAGGTTACTAACTTATCAGCTGCAGTGATTCACTGAACAACTGGGGCAAGAGAGGTCGTAAAATGGGGCAAAACTCACTTTTTAAAAAGTCTCAGTTAACAACAAAAATTTTGGTCTCAACTGTGGCCATAGGTCGAGGACCACCTGAACTTTCCGTCACGACAAGATTCTGTTAAACTAACCTTATAATAAGAGAGTTAGTATTCCTGGTTGTTCTACCTTGCAAGGCTAACAAAAACTGATGATTCATGCAAGCAGCTACACTGCATGGAAAGCAGGCCAAGTCCTGTAAACAGCAATAAGATCTGACCAATGAGTCCAATCCCCAGGGTGCAAGAATCTAAATTAAAATGGGGGGGGGAGAAGATGGCCTTATAGGAAGTGGGGAATTCTGCTTTCTTGAGTTAGACTAGTGTTTTTTCAACTCTGGCAACTTGAAGATGTGTGGAGTTTTACTCCCAGAATTCCCCAGCTAGCATGCTGAGTAGATGCTGGGAATCCAGTACATCTTAAAAATTATTAAATTGGAAAAACACCGAGCTAATTTACAGGAAGTGTGAAAGCTTGGGTCTGAAGGAGTTTAATATTGCTCTTTCTTTTCTTTGCTATCTGTTACATTTTTCCCGTCTTCACTGCATAATTGGTATATTGATTCTTTTCTTTTATTCTTTTGAAGATCTCCTAAAGAAGTTCTTTCGATTATTCTTGGCAATTCCTTTTGAGTTTCAGCTTTCCTGAGTGCTTTCTATTTCCAGACTACTTCTCCAAGGCTTCTTTGTCTTTTACTCATCCCGTTCTGTCCTAGAACAGTCCTTGCTTACAGTATTTTCAGATCTTCGCTAAATGTTTTGTGCAGTCATGCTGATTTCTTTTGCTGTGCTCCATGCTTTTCTTTTTTCTTTTTTAATAGAATCATCTGCAGTTGTGCCTTTTGACTCTCCTTTTTTAGGAACACTAATCCACGTACTTTGAGCTCTTTTTCCCATTTTGCTTCTCCTGTCGCAAGAATAATTGCTCTGAATTCATTAAAATCCTCTTATTTTAAGCTCATGATATCCAGTCAATTACACTTAGGCTTTCATTTCCATTAAAATAATAAAAGTCTAGCATAACATGAATGCCCCCCCCCCCCAGGATTTCTGCTATTTCCTCTTCGATTAAGTCTTCTGAAACGGTCCTCTAACTTTTTGAAGGAAAAAGTTGTCAGTATAAGGAAAGACACACATTTCCTGGCAGGACCATGCTTTAATTAGTTTCCCAGAAGATGTTAAGATACTTGAAATTTAAAGTAATTACATTTGCCTTTTTGTTTAATTCATACAGTACATTTATATGATATAAGTCTCTACTACACGTTGCAGAATTCATACTTCTGAATAAAAGAATAAGTGAATAAATACACCCTCCTATGCAAAAGCCAAACCAAATGAATAGAATTAGAAAAACAATGTCTCCTATTGATGAAATCAGAGACAGGGATGGTTAACATTTCCTATTAGAGGTAGTCCTTGCTTAACTATGTTAATTGGGACCAGAATTTCAATCACTAAGCAATGCATTCACAAAGTGCGATGTCACATGACCACATCCTTTAGCAACAGCAATCCCAGTAGTCCCTGCTGCCGTTGTTGAGCAAGCATTGCGGGTTGTTAAGCAAGGGCCTCCTTGCAATTTCCTGCTGGATTTCCAATAACTAAAGTCAGTGGGGAAGCTGGTAGGAAGTTGCAAGTCTCAGGCAGTTCACAAGCAAGCTGATTGGCAAGAATGTGGCATGCACAAGTGACTGAGAGTGGCTGCTGCTGGGTGGGTGAGTGGGGAGGTGTGTGAGTGGTTGCCACGACACCCACAGGAGATTTTATACCTGATGGTGGCTGCTGCAGGTGAGGGAGACTTAACCAAGCGGCTTGCCACCTTTCTTGCTGGCTTCCCCATTGACTTTGCTTGTGAAAAGCTGGCAAAGAAAGTCACAAACGGTGATCCTATCTCCATGGGGCACTGCAACTTTCGTTAAAGAGTGCGTCAACAGTGGCCAAGTGGCCAGGTTGTGATCACGTGACCACGGAGGGGTGCAATGCTGGAACCTTGGGGACCAATTGTGAAGTACCACTCGTTCAGCACCACTGAAAAATTGAATGGTCGCTGAGCGAATGGTTGGTAAACAAGGACTAGCTGTAGCCAATTTGAAACGCCAGACAATTTACAAGTATGAATTTTCCATTCACAGAGCCTTGCGTTTTGTCAAGCTAAAACACAATCCACTCTCCTACATTAAAAGTTTTTAATAGCATCTACCCGCTTTATTAATCAGCTTCTTTCTGAGTTCTTTTGCAAGCAAAAACCCTCTTCATTTAAGGAAAAGAAGCAGTCAGGAAGAGGGAGGAACTGACAAAAAAGAAGTCTGACAGGTCTAATGCTTAAGTGGAACATCCACTGTTGTCTCTGCTCAGATATATCTGCGGCCAGTTACCTCTGCTAAAGAATAACTGTAATTAAGTTACCCCACATTCAATATTTTACTTTCTTTATTTTTATTGCCTGGGACCAGGAGTGAAATCCAGCAGGTTCTGACAGGTTCTCAAGAACCAGTAGCGGAAATTTTGAGTAGTTCGGAGAATTGGCAAATATCACCTCTGGCTCACCCCAGAGTGGGGAGGGAATGGGGATTTTGCAGTATCCTTCCACTGCCACGCCCACCAAGCCACGCCCACAGAACTGGTATTAAAATAAATTGGATTTCACCTCTGCCTGGGACAGTGGTGAGCAGTGAAAAATAGTGAATATGTTTAACTCCACGGGATTATTTCCAAAATACCAAGGCCCCAAACACTCTCTGGGAAAGTTAACCAATCCTAAAATAAGCCTTGGAGATATTCTGGCTGCTTACCTGTCTGAGGAAACTATGCCTGTGTGGCTCATAGAACGTCTAACCTGAAGGATGGAGGGGAAAAAAAACATACAATAGCACTTAAGAGTTATATACTGCTTCACAGTGCTTTACAGCCCCTCTCTAAGCGGTTTACACAGTCAGCGTATTGCCCCCAACAACAGTGGTAAGGACATAAACACAAAGTAATACCCTGTTACTCTGATTGGCATGTGCATGGATAGGTACAACTTCACAAACCCAAATGCTTTGAAGGAATAGTCATTGTAGGTGTACAACTGCACATTCCGATTTTTTAAAATTATTAACCTAGTTTGATTTTTTCCCTCTAGCTGCATAGTCTCTGGAAAAATTGACTCTCTATCAGATGTTTTAAAGGCTTAATCTCACAGATGACATCTTTTAAACCATCTGCCAACTACTTATCTGATGTACTTTCCCAATCTGTTGACCACTGGTGCAAGCCAAATCAGAAGCAAACTAAGATCTGGAGATTCCATGCAAAAAACAAAACACAAATAGAAAGCAGTCTCTTTCTCATCACAAAGTAAGTTTAAATTACTTTTACACTTCATATCACCTTTCACCAGCTGCCTATATAGGTAACTGCAGTTTGTAGCAGAACAGGATTCAAAACTCGCCGCAGCCAACTCACCGCGGGGCAATTTGACAATTTAATGTAATTATTTAAAATAAATAAAACAATATTTTAATTTTTGTCATTCACATTTCGTTTTGTCCCTCTTTTTGCATCCTTTCTTTAATGATTCTGTTCCGCCATTTCTTTGATATTAGTGTAACTCTTGTCCCGCAGCAAGTTGGTTGTGGTGAGTTGGCTGCTATGAATTATCATAAACCCCTTGACAGATAGAGCCCGGTTCCTAGGTAATAAAAAAGCAACTAACTCAATATAGCAATAGCACTTATATACCGCTTCATAGCACTTTTACAGCCCTCTCTAAGCGGTTTAGAGAGTCAGCCTATTGCCCCCAACAATCTGGGTCCTCATTTTACGCACCTCGGAAGGATGGAAGGCTGAGTCAACCTTGAGCCTGGTGAGATTCGAACTGCCAAATTGCAGTCAGCCGGCAGTCAGCAGAAGAAGCCTGCAGTACTGCACTCTAACCACTGCGCCACCCTAGTTCATAGAAGTTCCATTTAATGGCAGCGCAGAGCTGATATTCAGGTAGTCCTCAACTTACAGCCACAATTGAGCCCAAAAGTTCTGTTACTAAGTGAGTTTTGCTCCATTTTATAACCTTCCTCGCCACGGTTGTTAAGTGAATCACTGCAGTTGTTAAGTGAATCACACAGTTGCAAAGTGAATCTGGCTTTCGTATTGGGTTTGGTTGTCAGAAGGACACAAAAGGTGATCATATGATCCCGGGATAGTGCAACTGTCATAAATACGAGTGAATTTCCAAGCGTCTGAATTTTAAACATGTGACTGTTGCAAGTGTGACAGTAGTAAGTGTGAAAAACCTGCCTTACAGGGATGTTGTTTTGGGGAAGGAAATGAGGCAACATTGTGAGAGCATCACTTTTGAGATTTCAGGGATCCATATTATAATGTTATTATTCCTGTAATGGAGAAGGCAGACAAGGGATAACAAAATTGTGCCCTTTCCCCTTACTGCCAAATGTTCTGTGGTAACAGTCCCAGAAGTTTACTTCTCCCTATTGTGTATTTTTTAAATTAGGCCTTTTAAAAACAAGTCTTTATATTTTTTTTACGTAAAGTCTTGAGAAGTTTATTATCCTGGAAGTCAGGAAATGAATAATATGCAATAAATTTCAACAATTCAGTGAAATAATAGGGTATGTCACTGAATGTTGGATGTGTTTAATTAATTTACAACTTCTGCCTGAAAGGGCATCTTAACGAAAACATTGAATCATCCAAGTGGAAGAACCATGGAGCTCTTTTATCCCAACCCCAAGCCCAAGTAGGAACTTCCAGGTCCTTCCAGATAAATGGCTTTGTTTAAAATCTTCAGTAATTGATTCTCCATGAGGCAGGCTACACTGCTTCATAGCGTTCGTGGACAGAACATTCCTCTTTATTTCGAGGTTAAATCCACAACACTTTGAGGCAGAGGTGGGTTCTGGTTCGATAGAGTAGGTAATAAGCCACCGGTGACGTCACGGAACCGGTTCTGGTTCATGGACGGCGCCATCTTTTTTGTGGATTTATTTTTAGGGGGGGAACATTTTTTTTGTAAATTTTTTTCTGCTTTTTTTGTTCTGTGCATGCGCAGAAGCTGAGTTTCTGGCACTGCGCATGCGTCGCCATCTTGATCATATTCTGCCTTCACCTTGTCTTCTTTAGGTTAAAGAGACCATATTGAAGAAAGCGGGAGACTGTGAGTTCTAGTCTTGCCTCAGGCATGAATGTTGACCGGGTGACTTCATGCCAATTACCAGAAAACTCTTGAGTTATAGTTTCCATCCTAGACACGAAAGCCAGCTGGGTGATTTTGGTCCAATCACTTGGAGACTGTGAGTTCTAGTCCTGCCTTAGACATGAAAGCTGCCTAGGTGACTTTGGTCCATTCTCTCTCTTTCAGCTCACCTCACCTCATAGGATTGTTGTTGTGAGGAAAATAGGAGGAGGAAGGGATATGAGGTATGTTCGGTGCTTTCAGTTATTTGATATAAAAATAAATCAAAACCGGATTTTTAAAAATTCTAAATTAAAAAAAAAAACCCACACCTGGTAAGTTGCAACTTACAAGTCCTTCACTTATCTTCATTGCTCTTTTGCACTCTTTTGAATTCCTTGCCATCCCTCTTGTATTGGGATACAAACTGGACTCGGTATTCCAGGGGCAGACTGACCAGTCCAGCAGAGAACAGAACCATCCCTTCCCGTGACTCACTGCAATAGTATTGGTCCAGCATGGAATTGAATTGGCTGTTTTGGCACCTGGAGCACGTTACTGGCTCATGCTTAATCTGTGGCCCACCGGGACATCTGGTCTGAGGTAGAAAGGTAGAAAGAAATTGCAAATTCGCTTCTCCATACCCGAAATTGGAGACCGAAGTAGCAGAGCTGACCCTGTTTCTTCTTTTCCAGAAGCATCTGACTGGCTCCTGATGAAAGAAACCCCCCAGTTTCAGGCCACTGAGCTTCCCCACGTGCCCTGTGTGTGGTCTCCTTTGAGGGATCCGACTTGGCTGCCGTTGAAAACAGGACTTTGGTTCCAGTGGACATTTGGCACAGCTCAGCAGGGCATCTCCAGACTTCTGAAATGGCTGCGTTTGCATGCAAAAATAGATGGAGAATGGGAAATAGTGGGAAAGGCTGAAGACACCAGTTGTTCTGCAGAGGAAGGAAGGAAAATCAGGCAGTTGTATAGTCGCCTTGTCTTTTGTCGCATCAGCATGTCAGTTTGGAAAAGGCCTTCCTCCTGCTGTAATGTGGTGCAGCTGCCAGCAGGCCCCAGTCTCCAAAGAACCTTTGTGTGGCTCTTAAAGAGATGCTGATTTGTCTGATTTTGGGGAAGGGAAGCCATTAACCATCCAGGTGACAATGAATAGTAGGAGTGCAAGATGAGCTGGTTTTTTAAGTCCACCCAGGGGTGGGTTCTAGCTTACCTCACCACCGGTTCGCTGCCTCCCGCGTTGCGTGGGCGCGTCTCGTGCGCCCGCGCAGTAGAAAAGAGCCCCGTAAAATCCCCCCAAAAACGGCTGAAAACAAGATGGCGACGCATGCGCAGTGCCAGAAACTCAGCTTCTGCGCATGCGCAGAAGAAAAAAACCCAGAAAAAAAATACAAAACAATTTTTTTTTCAAAAATAAAAAATAAAGATGCCGGGGCCCACCGAGCAGAATCAGCTCTGTGATGTCACCAGTGGCCTACTCCTACTCGGTAGAACCGGTCCGAACTGGTAGGACCCCACCTCTGAGTCCGCCTATCCAGCTAGATGTCCTGGGACTGCAACTCCCAGAATCCCACTGGGCTGGAGGGGACCTGCTTGGAGAAAATGCTAAAAGGTTGGAGAAAATGCTAAAACGTTACAGCAGAATATAGGTAGTCCTTGGCTTACAACAGTTTGTTTACTGACTGTTCGAAGTTACAACGGCAGAGGTGGGTTCGTACCGGTTCTATCCGGTGCTATAGAACCGGTAGCAACTCCGCGGTGATATGATGGAGCCGGTTCCATCGGTGTCTCTGTGGGTGCCGCCATCTTGGATTTTGCTTCTGCGCATGTGCAGAAGCTAGTTTTTTATTGCCACACGTGCGCATGTGCACACGCTTCACACACACACGCAACACGACCCTGAGTGAACCAGCATCAAAAAGCAGAACCCACCCCTGTACAACGGCACTGAAAATAATGACTTATGACCATTTTGCAGACTTATGACCGTTGCAGTATCCTCATGGTCACGTGATTTACATTCATATGCTTGAGAAGTGACTCGCATTTATGACGGTTGCTGTGTCCCGGGGTCACGCGATCACCTTTTGTAACCTTCTGACAAGCAAATCTGGGAATCCAGATTCCCTGAAAAACCATGCTACTAATTTAACAACTGCAGTGATTCGCTTAACAAACGTGGCAAGGAAAGTTGTAAAATGGGGTAAAAATCACTTAACCAATTTCTCACTTAGCAACACAAATTTTGGGCTCAATTGTGGTTGTACGTTGAGGACTGCCTGCCTGTAACAGAATAGCAGAGTTGGAAGGGACCTTGGAGTTCTTCTAATTATTAGACAAATTGTCTAATTTCTTCTGAAAAACCTGACATGTTGGAGCCCCCACAACCTCTGGAGGCTCTTGGACGCAACCTCTGAAGCATTAACCACCCATTCATACAGGGCATCATGAAGAAACTTTAATAGTTGGAAACATTCGGTGCAATGCCAAAAAATAAACAAAAATGAGGCCTGGTGGAAAAAAAGTGGAATGATACTTGTTTTTTTCTCCAAGTATTAAAGGATTGCTGGAAAGCCTTCTCTCCTTAAATCTTGAAGGTCGGACTCTTTGTAAAAAGGGAGGAAATGTTGCGGTTACATTCTGTTATAGTCCCTTGACGGAGACAGGAAAATGCAATATTGCTGCTGGAGTTGCCAAATGCTTGCTCCAGCTCTGTTCCTGTGCTTTGAGACACATTTTTTGAGGGAAAAAAGACCTCTCCAAATTAAAGTGTTCTTTGCATAGGCTCTACATTTAATCTGCTGAACGTCTGTGGGCCGAGCGGAGGATAAAGCCTTCAAAAACAAGGATGGTGGAAACAGTTAAACCTCATTCTCTAAGATGCTCCAAGTTCTTTCCCTCAGAAAATTACTTTGATGATTTAATCCCCGCAATTCTGAGAATTTCCTTGTATCAGGTTGCTGAAAATTGGTGACAAACTTTTCCTGTCACTTTGAGGCAGGAAATACACAGTTGTAACGCAAGCCTGAAAGTGGTTAGAGATAATTAAAAACACAGACAGGCGGACATCATCCTCACATCCAGAGAATATAATCTGGACCTGGCATCATGCACAAAATGGCCCATGCAATTTTATACCATGCAAATTATATGTCCTGTTTCCCCCGCACCCAAATGTTATGATCTAAACGACATATTTATTTATTTATTTATTTATTTATTTATTTATTTATTTATTTATTTATTTATTTATTTATTTATTTATTT
>JANHFT010005018.1:31135-48242 GCA_032467955.1 Pseudoxenodon macrops
GAACAGACTCAGTCCTGATTGGCTAAGACGGAGTTAACCCATTCCTGGCTGCTGGATCCACCTCTCTATGGAGAAGCGTCTTATACTCAGGTGTGTCTTATACTCTGGAAAATACAGGTAAGTTCCCCAAACAACAATGGGAACTCCAGTAGGCTTTGATCATATTCTTCTAATTTGATTTTTATAGCACTCCTGGAGTCTGCTGTGAGAGAGAGATGGGATATTTAATAGATATCAAACAATGCACATGTGCAGCAGAACAAAACACTCTGCCAACATCTTGTTCCTTTATGTTCCAATTTCCAAGTGTGTCCAGACAATGCAAATAGATGATAAAATGCATGGATAGCTGTCCAATGGCAAAACTATGGAGTTCATTTTTCTGCCTGGCTCTGGTGAAGGGGTGTGTGTATGCTAAAAGAATAACAGAAATTCAAGGAAGAGATCAGACATTATCGGAGACTGAGATACAGTATCTGAAGTAGCTGCTGATGTTTGGCTTGAAAATCAGTACAGAGACTTGATAAATTTGGAACATACGAAAGACTGATATGAACAAAAGTGTAGCCAGTACTTGGAAGGCTTTCACTAGGTTAGAAAAGCTTTTAGATAATTATAGCATTGAAATAGGATGCAGTAGGCAAGATTCAAATTCCCATTAAAATGCTGAAATTTATACTGGCAACAAAACATCCCATCAACTCCAATGTTCCCAACTGTTCCTTGCCCTCATTTTCATCCCATCATATATTTTAGCAACAAAAATCAATGTTTTTTCCTCCTGAAACCATCACAGAGCCAAAGTACATAAGCATTTTTCACTTCATATCTCTTTTGGAAACTTCGTATATAATCAAAAAAATAAACAAATGGATCTTCAAACAAATCCAATTACTGTTCTTACTCAAAGTACAAAAAGCCAGGCACAAATGATCATTCTTTTGCATAGTATGCAAAGACCTATAATCTCTCGGGAGAAAATTCTGAGGTTGAGAAAAGTAGAAGGATAGATAAGAAGACGATGACCAGAAGCAAGGTGGAAAGACTCAACTCCGGCGACAATTAATTCCATTAAAATTGTTAAAAATGAAAAGGTGGCCATATATCTTAACTATTAAGAAATGGAGCTCAAACGGAAGGACAAGGGTTAAAAGTGGTCCACCAAAATGAAACTGATTACATTTGAGATAAGATAGCAGAAGTAAAACCTGTGATCTCTTTTTTAATTCTTCTGGTTTTTTTTTGGGTTTTTTGGCAGATACCATATTATGCTTAGCTGTTGGCAAGGAGATCCAAATGAAAGACCATGGTTCTCAGAGCTGGTGGAAATATTAGGGGACTTACTTCAGGCTAATGTACAACAGGTATGTAGAAAACTGTGATGTGTCTTGTATAGCTTTTTCTTTGAACACGTTCAGTGGAAACCATCTCAACTTTCCTCAAACTTCTCCTGTCTTAGAAGCAGGGATGAAATCCAGCAGGTTCTGACAGGTTCTGGAGAACCGGTAGTGGAAAGTTTGAGTAGTTTGGAGAACCGGTAGTGGAAATTTTGAATAGTTCAGAGAACCGGCAAATACCACCTCTGGCTGGCCCCAGAGTGGGGTGGGAATGGAGATTTTGCAATATCTTTCCCCCAGGAGGGGGGAGGGAATAGAGATTTTGCAGTATCCTTGCCCTGCCACGCCCACCAAGCCACACACCACGCCCACCAAGCCACACTATGCCCACCAAGCCACGCCCACAGAACCAGTAGTAAAAAAAATGGATTTCACTACTGATTACAATCCCAAGAATTCACTAGAAATTTTGGAAGTTGTGATTCCATCATAACATGAATGGTTCCAGGGAGTCACTTCTGCCCTGAGCAGCTTGAATTTTTAGCCTTTGCAAACAAGGGAGGGTGTTCTACATGAATTTTAAGTGGTCTTACAATACGCTTCAGCGTAGGATTCAAATCATTGCATTTAAATAAAGAATATGTCTCTCCCTGTGTGTGTGTGTGTATATATATATACGAACACACTCTTTTTCATCTCGCCAAAGGGTTTAAGAGATTGAAGGGGGGAAAAATGTAAACTCAACAAATCCTTTCATAATGCATTCCTTTGTTTTGAAAGCCTAGCCTAACTTGAATACACTTCGGAGCATTTTATTATTATTATTTTGCTCTTACAAAAACCTTGAGAAGAAACTTGCTGTTGAAAACTGAACTGCTTTATTTGATCAAGAAAGATGACAACTTCTTCTACTGTGCTGTACCAGTGAACGCATCTTTTCTTGATTTCCATTATCAAACAGCTCTTGAATTACTGGGACAGACTATTAGCAGATGTTATCTCCCATTAATGGAAGCAAAAGGTGCACTAGTACAGTTTTCTACATTATAGCAGTAACACCTAGACTTATATACCGCTTCACAGTGCTTTACAGCCCTCTCTAAGCAGTTTACAGAGTCAGCATATTGGCCCCCAACAATCTGAGTCCTCATTTTACCCATAGGATGGGAGGCTGAGTCAACCTTGAGCCAGTGAGATTTGAACTGCCAATCTGCTGGCAATCGGCAGTCAGCAGACATAGCCTTCGGCAATACTGCATTGTAAACCATTGCGCCACGACTCCTGGTGGTAACCATATTTGACCATAGTGAAGATCAGTTAATGCTGTCTTGAGTCTTCTCCCAGTTATCAGCCAAATGTATGTTAACTTAATGCAACCATTATACTAACTGATGATTACATTATACTATATACTTTATATACTAGAGTTTCTAAATTCAGCAAGTTGTTTCTTTACAAATACCAAAAGAACAATAGGGGCCAGACCTGCCACTCCCATTAAGAATCCAGAGAGGAATATTTTTTTCTAATCTGCCTCTTTCCCCAGGAACTGGTGGTGCAGAAGGGCTGGCGACTCCCAGAATACACCGTCACTCAGGAATCCGGCCCAGCACACCGCAAGGAATTCACCATGACTTGTCGTGTTGAAAGGTTTATTGAAATAGGTATACTATCATAAGATAGTCATTGCATAAAAGGGGCATAGTATCCTCTCTTCAGTGTGACTGCATCCCTAAAAAAACAACCTATGTTGTTTATAACCTATGGCTGTATATTCAGCGTTTGGGGTGAATCTAGTTTAGAATCAATATATCAGTCCTATTTTCAAATTGCCATTCCAACTTTTTCCTCCAGGGAGTGGCACTTCCAAAAAACTAGCCAAACGCAACGCTGCAGCGAAGATGCTGGTTCGTATCCACAACGTACCTCTGGATCCACGGGAAGGGAGTGAGGCTGAAATGGAAGAGGACCAGTTTTCTATTGTGAGTCTTGACGTGACAATGAAAAATAGACCAAAAAAAAGGGACCAAAGTCTCTCTAAATGTGGGTGTGTTTTCATTTAAACTAAGAAGTCAGTTCACTGATAATCCTGCAAAAATGCAAAACATCTGTTCCAAAAAGCGGATTTAAAACTCAGGAAATAGCAAATATTCTGCCCGAGATGGATTCTGAAGCGTATGCCAACCCTGGCGTTGTTAACGGTAGTAGCTTGCCACGAGCCTGCTTCTATGGCTCTGCGAAAATTTATCTCAAGGATGTAAAGCCTTTTCACGACTTTTGTCTGCGTTTTGGCTTGCACCAACCCACACTCGCAAAAATTAGATAAAAGGAAAAACTAAATTGGTTTTATATGTTGTTAGTAATTTCCCAAGAATGTAATGAATGGATTTAGAAGGCTATCCTGCTCCTCTGAAAGTAAAAAGAATAATAAAGAAGAGACAATAAGAAGCACACATGTATCTTGGGAAAAGACAATCCCTTGGAACAAATGAAATTGTATAATGGGTCAGCACCCAACTTAACCCAAGGCCTGGGTGGGGTGGGCGAGTCATAATGTCAGCCACATGAATCTCTTAAGAGGGATGCCGTTCCAGAGGGCAGGCACCACAAGAAAGTGTGGTCCCAATGCAATGGATTGTTTAATTGAGCCCAGGGCGTATCCATTCTCTTCAGTTATCTGCTGCTTATCCCAAACAGGCAAAAACCATAAGAAAAAGTGATCCCTCAGGTAGTCCGGCTGTACAGGTGGTAACCAGGATCTTGAATTGCACTAAGTTGCCTACTGGCAACCAGTGCAGCTTGCAGAGGAGCAATGTCCTGTGGTAACAGGCACAATCAATCAGAACTACTCATGGATAGGTCCAAATAGATATTTTATTATTGATCACTATATTACAAGAATCTCACCAGATGATTTGCCTTCCCTTGGGAAATTGCAGATGTTGACCTGAGGGTTTGACCTCAGATGTTTCGCCTCCCATGTCACTTTATTCCCCCTAGAAGGTCTCCCTCCCCTTCAGCCAGTGGTTCTGCCACGTTTCGGCACACAGCATTGAGACATGCCCGTTACAGCTTCTACTGTTTTAGTCTGGACTCCATAGTTGTAGCTCTTGAGTGGCCTGCAAGGGCAGCCTTCTCATGTAAGGCAGATTGCAATAGCCCACCTGTGGGTGACTAGGGCTCCACCATCAGGAGGTCCTGCTTGTCCAAAAATGGATGCAATGGGCACACAAGATGGACATGTCCTGCACATCAGTTTCTGTCCCTAACATACAATTTAGTGGCAATTTTGGAGGTTTCCTGTGAGCCAGAAACATACCATGTATTGTTTTCAACTAATTGGGGAAACTAGTCGACCAATATGATAGAAAACATAGCATAAACTGGTGTCCTTTGTATGTGCAACTGAGGACTGGTGGATTCTTCTTCTCTTCTGACTCATGGTTAGAATAAGGCTAAAGATTCGCCCTTCCATTTCCCAGACTTTTGTGTATGCGCAGAAGTATTTTTATATGGACAGAAAGGAAGAGGAAGACGGTAATGAAGTGCTATGCTGGGCAGCTTTACGGGTTGTATTTGAATACGAGTTTCCTTCTGAATGGGATGGAGTAAATCTTTTGTCTTTGCCTTAAGTAGCAAAATATCTGGGGTGAATTTTGCTCAGTCATCCAATCTAAGAACAGAATATATACTCTCTCCAGTTCGCCATCCATGAACCTCAAAACTTTGGCATCCACATAAAAGTCATTGGAATCAGAAATATGGCCTGCATTTCCCAGAATGCGTTGCGGACTGCGTTCAAAGAGTTGAACTCCAAGGGCAATGTTGCATTTCCCCTTGATGCTGTAAGATCCTTGTTCTCAGTTACGTTGTCAGATTTCTGCGTCTTGGGCATATTTTAATGTTAGGTTTTGGGGTACTGTAATCTTCTAATTTAAGACAAGACAAGTAATTCCCACTCCCCAATCCCGCAGAGAGATAACTGCTGATTTTTAGATGAAGGGCTGATAGCACTACTGTGTTTTCTAGAAATGTAGAAAAGAACAAAGACAGAAAACTAAGGATAATTGCGTAACAGCAGAAGGAAGACTATTAACTACTGTATGCTGAAATCTGTGAAAGAAGCAGAACCTCCGTGAACACTTTTTCCTACTTAGATTGCAGGAACCAAATTGGACGGGATGAAAAGTCGGGGATCCGGTTGTACCTGGGATTCCCTGCGCAACTCAGTGGGAGAGAAGATTCTTCATCTGAAAAACCACCGAATCTTCAATACCGGGTTCTGCAACCTCTTGAAAGAACTCTCCGAAGAGCAGAGTTTTGATATCAGTTACCTTGATATTGGTAAGGAACGAGGCAGAGATTAGAGTTAATAAAGGTTGTGTGAATTTTCTCCTCCCTCCTGTGCACTGGCAGGCAGTCCTCATTTAGTGACTGCTTCATTTAGTGGCCAGTTTTACAATGCTGATAAAAAAAGTATCTTTACATCCAATCCTTTGATTTGGGACCTTTGCAGAGCTGTAAAATAAAGGAAAGCTGAAGTAAGATCATAAGCACAGGAGCGATTTCATTTACTGTCTGCTTCGCTTAATGACTGAGTTGCTGGTTCCAACTGTAGACACTCAATGAGGATGACCCTATTTATTTGTTCATTTACAAATGCAACTTTGTGTTTCCCAATAGCACAGTGAGCAACTAGGTGGCTGGAAGCAAATGTGGCCAAGCAAGCTTAGAATTATCCTTTAAAGTCAGAGAGAACTTGGGTGAGCTTGGATCTACATGGGTCACATCAATGTTTGGCTTCATGAAAGAGAAATATTGACTTGGAACACAAACCAGACAAGGTCAGGAATTTGGTACTGCAATGTTGGTCTGCTTTAATTTAGGTGTATATTTATTAGAAGTAAAAGAGGAAAATATTGAAGTGATCACCAAGTCAGGCAGATTTTTGTTCATCTAGTTTGACAAGTATGTCCTGCTATCTTTTAGGAATGACAGCATTATACTCTGGTACAATGAATTTAAGCAGACTGCTCCTGCTAGCCTTTTATAAAGGGCAGTGGTCATTACACAGTGCAGACTTTAGCTCTACAAGGATCATGCATTTGCTCTTGAGCAGAGTGAAAATTTTAAAATATCTCATTTAAGTTCTAACTCAATAAGCAAAATTATATTACATTGTACTAAACTAATGCATAATTTCTAAAAGTAGTTTCAAAACAAGAATGGAAATACGTACTTCAGCGCTACAGAAGCACAGTTGACAAACCTATTCTGCCTGTTAAGGTAGGGTTTTCCCCAAAGCATTTAAGATTAGGAGAAATAGAAAAGAAGAATTCAGTGATTAGACATTTTGCTGTATTGCAAACATCCTGGTGTTTCATTTGAGAATAGGTTTGCCTTCCCCAGATTTCTGGATGAGAATTACAAGTCTGAGTATCTTGCCGCATGTCCATAGTAGTTAAGCCACCTGGAATTTGCAATTCATTGGTATCTAGAAGTCAATTTGTTCCCCAACCCTTCCTTAGGCTGCCTGTAGCAAAATGTTAATACTACTGTGTTAACACCACCATGCTACAGTAATTCACCAGGTTCCCTGGTGAAGCTCTCAAAAGCAGGATCAAATAGTTGCCATTTAATTTGAAAGGCTGAGATAAATTGCCATTGACCATACTAGATGAATCTATAAGTTCTTTTACTATCACAGCTACATGCTAAGAAAAAATTCTGTCGTCCTCTTACCTTGTTTTAATTGCCAGGTTTGTACATGTTGTTTATCTGTTGCACTGCTTCTATTTGAAGAACATTTTCATCTGAATTAAGAATAATCAGTAGACAGGTAGTCCTTGACCTTTGACAACAATTGAGCCCAACATTTCCATTGCTAAATAATCCATTGTTAAGTACGTTTTGCCCCATTTTACCTTTCTTGCCTCAGTTGTTAAATGAATCACTGCAATTCAGTTAGTAACACGGTTGTTAAGTGAACCTGGTTTCCCCATTGACTTTGCTTGTCAGAGGGTGGCAAAAGGCGATCACATCATCCCAAGAGATTACAACTGTCATAAATATGAGCAAATTGCCAACCGTCCTAATTTTGATCATGCGACCATAGGGATGTTGCAAGGGTCATGTGAAAAATGATCATGGTACTTTTTCCAGTGCCATTGTAACTTCAAACAGTCACGAAACGAACGATTGTACATTGAGGACTACGTATATGAGATCAGATGCAGCAGGTTGTTGTTTTTCTGGTTTGAGTAACAATGGGTTGTTTTTTTCCCCCCTCACAGATGAGACAAGCATAAGTGGCCTCTACCAGTGCTTGGTGGAGCTATCTACACAGCCAGCCACAGTATGCCATGGCTCAGCCAATTCCCGCACTGCTGCCCGCGCTGATGCTGCCTGCAATGCCCTTCAGTACCTCAAAATCATGGCTGGAGGCAAGTGAGGGGCACGTGTCCGGCAATGCTGCAGATCCACTGAGGAGGCCATTTTGTTTTCCTCTCATGAATCGACAGGACAGGAAGGCAATTTGATGGGGCTGCAAGAAAGGAGGAGAGTTGGAAGAGGTTGGCTGAACTGGAAGACTTTGAAAAAGTTAGCCGGAGTTGCAGCAGTGATGGGGTTTATGAAGCCTTGTTTCCTGAGGGGCAAGGACAACCAGTATGGAGTCTATCCTGCATCTTTGCTCACTTGGGGTCACCTTTGTTGTTCTCTGGGATATAAGCATCGACTGATTTCTATCATGTTTGGGAGTTGCAATAAAAAAAATGGGTTTTTTAAAAAAATAAAAAGTTGTCCTTTATTCCCAATTCTTAAAAGGAATCAGGCATGCACATACGAGAGCTGCACCTCCCTCATCACATGCCATAAGCCAGAAACCTTCAGACTGTTTGAGCTGTTTGTGATCTCTGCTGGTTTAGTCCTGCACACTTGAGGGTGAAAAGCTAGCATCCCCTTGCACACATGCTTATTTTCTATCAGAAGGGAAGGGCTGAGGTTGTAAATCCCACAACTGACCAACAGACTTTCTCCAGGTGATTGAAGTCCAGCAACCTCTGGAAAGCCAATTTGTACCACGCAGGTATGGAAAGAAATTTTGAATTGTCCCTCAAGCCTCCCTCTCATGTCCAGAAAGCATTTTTTAAAAAAAAGTTTCAAACCATTTCGCCTTTTACTTAATTTCTCTAGATTGTCTTCTGTCTCCTCAAACAAATACTCATTTTTGTAGAAATGATTTCTTCCTATGATATATTGTACATGTACCTGCAAGCAGCCCCAACCCAAGGAAAGAATTTGAACAGGTAACTGGTCCCGTAAACAGCAACTGTGTTTTTCTAGCTCAGCTGGAGTCAGTCTGATGCTTACAGGTGATGTTGGGCTACATATCCCTTATTCTGGGAGCTGCATTATTCAGCTACTTTGGCCATATGTGGTATAGGATAGGATATTAATCGTTCAGTGTAATAAATTCTATGCATTGTGCAAAATCCAGTTTGGGGAAAATCTGCATTTTGCAATGTTTTAAAAACTCGCTCCCAGACAGGCATTGCCAATAATCCACAACCACTGTGAACAACAGACAGTTCTTTTAGTATTTTACAGAGGAGGAAGAGGAAGTCTTCGCGTAAAAGCAGACTTCACTTACCATAGATGTACTCACCTATAAAGGCACAGGTAATTTTCACCATGATTCTTTTTCCAAATGTGCCATTCATTTCCCCCCTTAGAACTGAATACCATTCCCTAACAGAAAGCATTGCAGATATTTTGAAGTACATCTCCCCTTGTCCCTGTTCAATGATCCTGCAGACCAAGACTAATGAGGGTTGTAGCTGAAGAGATCAATTGCACAGAGAGTGTGACCTGCTAATCTACATGACAAAAGGACTGCAGTATCCTCCAAGATGTAACAATGTTGTTTTATTATTGTTGACAACAAATAAAATACAGGTCATTAACAGGGATGGGCCACCCAGCTAAGGCTGAGTGACAAGACACAGAAATAAAGAAGAAAATTTAAGGTGTGGCTCCCGTCCAGTTTGCCAGGAATCCAGGAAGCAATTACTTTTGGTGTTTATTTTTTTCTGGAATGCTACTTCCAACTTCATTTTTTCTTGCCAAAGCGTTGTGGGGCAGCCATACTCAGAAACTGCGGGGCCAGAGAATCCCAAGCCCGTGGTTTGATCCGGCCAGCGCTTCTCAAACTGCTGGTCCTGACTTCACGGCCAAACCTATAGAAAGGATCAGAAGCAGAGAGCAACACAGAATGCAGTCCCTGAAGGGACAAACTGGGCCCTCTGGGGAAATCAGAGTAATATTCCCTCTGATACTTTATCCTATAGCTGGTCAAATGACTCCAGAAAGCTCAGAAGCAATGAATTATGGGTACCATTTGCCTCCAGGACTTGACTCTGAAGTGAATTGTATTGTGGTTCAGGAAGTAATTAGTTCTTTTTAAAAGAGAGAAAGGTGAAAAGATGAAAGGCAACCCTTGTTGGAGTTATACATGACTAGGGATGCCAACAAATGGATCATTTATTCATTCAGTTCTGAGTGCACTTCATAGTACTGCTTTGTATTGGACAGGCAGCATTAAGCCAGGAGTTGTACGTAGTAACAGCAGAGAGAAGCATAAAGAACTCCATTCTGATTTCCCCATATTTTTCCCTGCATAGCCTGGAGGAAGAATGAACCAAAATTCAGTTTCATTTTGCCCAATTCCTGCCTTGCTGTTAAGTTTCAAACCGGGATGTAACATACATTATTCAATTGCTGAATAAACACAACAGAAAGTCAATCAGCAGTTTATTTCAAACACAAATCCTGGTTTGTACAAAAGTGTAAGCCAGGAATTCAATAAAGTAAAACAACCTTGGTTAATTCTTCTCCAACAGCTGAAACTAGTTGTACCTTAGTTCATCTAGCACATGCAAAACACACACACACACACATACACATACAAAAACAGTTCGGAAAGTTCTAATTGGATAGCAATTACACAGCTCTTGTTCTCCTTTAATTGTCTCTTAAATTGTGAAGCTGTTGCCTGATATTTACAATATATGATGCCACGAGAGGTTAGTGAAATCTCTGCAAATAGCGCACCATTTGGATGAAAAGCATAAGTAGCCTTGGCAGAAGAGTAGCTGGATGTTCCAACGCAACCACTGAAAAAAATGTTTTTCAAAACAAATCCAGAAAACTGACAGAAATGAAACTCTTGAAATTGCACAGAAACATTAAGTCAACATATTTGCTCCTATTTCACCTGAATACATAGTTCTATTTAATAAACCTGTAATCAGTCATACCTCTGTGGCTGGAATAGGAAGGAAGGGCTGCGACCAGGTCTCTGCGCAGCATGGAACAATGTACGGAGAAGGACGCCCAGCAGATGGTCATCAGGTATGCTCTGACCAGTGTGGTCCTCACCCTCTTGTGGCTGTAGGAAGAAAGCCTGGAGTTCATCAGAGCATGCAATTGGACAGGAGGAGAGTTTGCCCCGGGTTTAAGAGGTACAACAGGTCAGATGCCAACAGCTCAACAGAAACAGTATATAGGTGTTGCATGCTGACTGTAGCTTCAGCTTGAAGACCTAGGTATTGGAGAAGATCTGCCCTGCACCATAACAAAATAAAGGCAGCTGCTTCCCTTTGCTTTTACTCTAGTGGCTGGATTCACAATATGCCTAGCCAGGTTAGTTAAAGATCAAAGGTTTGCATTCACGCGACATGTTAAGCTTGGTAAGTTTTAATCCTAGATTGTTTTTAGATGGGAAGTTTAATGTGTTGGGAAACGTAGATAATGTCTTAGTGTACATACTGTGCAAACCCCCAACATGCATTAAGTGTGTTATGCAAACCCAGTCAAATATACCTTGCCTTTAGATTTTTATCAGCCTTCTACAACCTGGCATCTTCCAGCTGTATATATTTACAGCTCCCATCCTCCCCAGCCAGGTTAGCAATGGTAGGTTTTTGAGGGCACCAGGCTGGGCAAGGCTGCTTCAGATGTAAATCTTAAAAGTACATTCTGGTTTAATTTTTGTCCAGTACCTATAACAAGAGAAAGATTACTCTGAATTGGATCCTGGCTATATTGTTTTTTTATTTGTGTGTTTCTTAAAATGCACAGCTAATCTGTAGCTCTTCTATTTCAGCCCCAATATGCTGTGAGCCTATCAATCCTGGATTTGCAAGGACACTTTTTGGATAAACTGATTCCTCCATATCAGAATATGACAGGCTACGTCAATCTGGAAATTCTCTTGCTGCAAACGTGCCCTTAGGGACACCAGGAAGCAAAGAAGCCTCTTCATTCTAGTCAGCCGAAGGCGCCCATTGATCAGCAAGACAGTTTTAAGATTCCTAAAGGGAACTTTTTCCTCATGTTCCTTTCCCAACAGCAGCCATATAACAAAAAAGAACAAAATTCCTCTAAAAAGACATCCTGAAGTTCATATTTATCAACTGCGTATCTTGTGAAAAAATCACGTAGGAAGCTATTTCCACAAATAGTATGGTACACCAGAAACAATGCACATATACAGTACACTATTTATCCAGTGGTCACTCATTAGAGCACATGTCCACAATACATAGGCAAACACAGATGCTTAAGGAAGACGGACAGCAACATACAGGCTCTCCCAACCTGAACCTCCTTACGCCTTTTGTTGCTGGAATCATCCTTAAAAAACAGTCTGAAATTCTCAAGTTGCAGCATTCTAAGTTGTATACACAGCAAGCACACGGTAGTCATAAAATAAATGTGTCCTAATCCACAAATAATTCCATGCACTTAGCAGACGTTTCCTCTACTCCTTTTGAAACGTGCTCTATAGAATTATCCCAGATCTTTATTAGCGCCAAAATTAATTACTACTTTCTTAAGACCACCTACTGAGTCCGGAGCTGATAGCAGGTAAGAGGAAGAATAATAGAAGAAACTAGAAGAAAAAATCTGGCCACAGAGCTTGGTGGATCACAAAGATGCTTCTTTGTCCTTCTTGGGGAGTTCCCAAAATATCAGAAAAATGGTTGGGACTGGGAAATAGAAATCAGCAAAGGCCATTAGCTATAAACCTGTCACAGTTAGGCTTGTTTTTTCTCTCCTGGTTGAGCTTCAGCTAACCTTCTCACCTCCAAACTGGCAAGCTGATGCCAGGATCCCCAGCCTTGTCTCTGTTGGTAGGAAAGGTGCAAGCGGCTGTCCCATTTATTGGGTGTAACATAGGTCGGCACAGCCTGGCTATAGTGATGGGTAGTGGGAGTCGCCACATCTATAGTAAATCTTTCCTCTGGTCAAGTTCAGGCTAGTTTCTCTCCTTCACCCACCTTACAAGGTTGTGGTAAAAGTGAAATGTGGTGGGAGCAGGAGAGCAACTATGCACCCTGTCTAAGCTAAATGTCTATGGGGATTCAGTCATCCAGGTTACGGATGTAGCTCTAAGTCTCTTGGATGAGACGCAAAGGTCTTCAAAGAAAAACCAGAAAGTTCAGTGGCCTCTTGAAAAAAGCACCTTTGAGACAACCATGACCTGGACGACAGAGAATCTCCATAGACACCTGGTCTAAAGTTTGGAGGAGGAAAGGCAGCTTTGCCACGGACGCCCCAGCTACATCTGCGGCTAAAACTTTCCCTCGAGGAAAGGCGGGAAGCAGATGGAAAGCCGTCCCCGCGTCCCGCTCGGCTGCTTCCTCGGGGGCAACTTACCATCCAGTCTAAAAACCTCTCCGGGTAGCCATTGGGTTCTTCGGCCAAGAGTTCTTGGGAGCCGAGCGCCTCCTCGAGACTCCGGACCGACCTCAGGCTGCCCGAGAGAAGCAAGGCCAGCGCTAGCAAAAGGCGGGAAGCGTCCATGGTGGAGGAGGAGGAGGCCCCGCTCCTCTCGCCTCTTTGCTCCCCACCCGTCCTGCTTCCCTTTCTCCTGGCAGCGCCTTTATATCTCCTGCCATCCCAGACGCGGGGCGGGATTGATGACAGGGGTGGCGGAAACCGTTTGCGAGGCAGCAGCCCATGCGGTGCGGGCCCTGCGGCAGCTCCCCGTGACGAGCGGAGTGGGACCGCGACGGTCCCTGACAAGAGGCGAGCGCCGTTGCCGTCTGGGGCCGCTTGCGCGTTTATTGCGAGGATAAATCCAGCAGAATGGCTCTTTTCGGCCCTGGTGGGACGCGTCGGCTAATTGCTTGTTTACCACGCTGTGTGGTTTGCGCCGGGGAAATCGAGGCCGGCGATTGGGACGCTGACCCCCCCTCTCCCTCTCCCTCGTCTCCTGCAGCCGCCTTGGATTAATGGGTCTACTAGAGCCCCCAGATATACTTCGGCGGGACGGGGCATTTGTCAGGTTTTTCCGCCAGCCGCTTTTCAACAAGCCCCGCTTTTCCCTGCGGCATTTCACGTCGGCAAAGCGCGCTTGTAATGAAAGCCATTTACAACACGCGGCCCGGGGAAGGGGAAGGGTGCGTGTGTGCGCGCCGGGCTGAAGCGATATACACGCCCAGCCACCTTAACACTTAACAACTATCTCACTGAGCAACAGAAATTTTGGCCTTAATCGTGGTCGTACGTCAAGGACTACCTGTAATTGGGTGTGTGTTAAAAGTAAGGTGGCAACCGCAATACAAAGGCTGGGCAAGCAGGAGGAAACAAAAAAACCATGAGCAAATAATCCGCTCCTCCAATTTAAGTCATTTGTAAGTTAAAGCCAGTTTGTTTAAAGAACCGGGCTAGAAAGTCGGAGACCGTGAGTTCAAGTTTTGCCTTAACCATAAAAGCCAGTTGTTTTGGGGAAAATAGGAGGAGGAAGATACGCTGGACATGTTTGCCACCTTGAGATATTGGTAAAAATAATAAAGATGGAATATAAAAAAAAGAGAGAGAGAACCAGTTTGGTCATGTGGTGAAGGTATTAAGCTAGAAATCTGGAGACTGTGACTTCCACTCCTGCAGCTGGGTGTCTTTGGGCCAGTCAGTCTCTCTTAGCTCCAGAAAGGAGGCAAGGGCTAAACTCTTCCAAGACATTGCCAAGAAAACTGCAGGACTGGCACAAGCAGTTGCCAGTGGTCAACACTGACTCAAAAACTCAAAAAATATACAAGCCAATAGGAGGCAAGTGAAAAAGACTATTATGGGACCAATTTGTTGTGTTCCAAGATGCAACGTCTATAATTATATCCACTAACTAGTTTTGCCATTGGAAATCCACTTGACCAGTGGATTCAGTCTGAAGAAGAGCACAGGAGCACAACGCCAAGGAGAAGAACCATGTTTATTGTGAACACCATATTGGTTGCCTGCTTGACAAGAAAGAGGGAGCCTGAACAATGGATAAGCCAAGATTGTTATAGAAGTTGAGGGCTACAAGCTGGCAAAATCCTAGGGATCTGATTGGCTGCTCTGCTTGGGAAAGCTAACCAAGACCTTGTCTGTGTACCTGGGGTGAGTTCTGCTTTTAGGCAAAATGGGCCTTTTAGTAAAGGAGCAATTTAAGGCTATGGAAGACCGAGGCCATCAGCTGATCAGGAGGTAGAAGGTTGGGATTTCTCCAGGATGCAACTCCCTTGGGCTGTGCTGTGAGGAGACTATGCTTTGGTTTAGAAATGGTTGCAGGACGCTTTGTCCGGGGCATGCAAAGTCAACCTAGGTTTGATGGGGTTAGTCAAAGAGGTGAACTGGGTTTGACCCTAAGGTCCAAAGATCAAGGATCAAAAGGATAGAATGTCCATTTTGTTTATTAAATTTATTTTCTCTACTATGCCCAACCTAAGCATTTTGTGGTGCAGGGAGCAAGATAGTCAGGGTTGGGCAAAGCCAAGGAGCCGCAGTGCCTTGGCTTCAGGAAGGAGTGGGGAGAGCGTGGAGGGAGAGAGCATTTTTTTTTTCAGGAAGAAATTGTCTGGCAGACTCAAGCCATGCAAAACTGCACCGTTTCCTTTGAAGCAGGAGCTGAGCCAGTTCTCTTGCAGAATTCATTGCCTTGGCTTCCCCAGGTGACAGAAATCCCTGAGCCCCAGAAGGACATTTGGACCTGGTGCTGTTCCTGATTAGCTGCATCTTTTGCATGTGAAATAAGCTACAGATAGTCCTAACAAAGAGATTGTGCAGGTATGCCTGTTTGGATTCTCCTATGTTACTAAAACACAGTTTGGTTTAACCACAATTTTTTCAGTAAGCTACAAATTCCTTGATTCAGGCAATATGCTCTGCAATAAACTATGGTTTACAAATGGTTAGGTCAAAACATTGTGCCAAGCCAGAACCAAGCCAATCTGATTATGATTTAGTGTAATGTGAACTCTAAAGTGTCTCTTTGAATTGCAAGATGGGTGGTAAATAAATTAGATGATTGATAGATAGATGGATGGATGGATGGATGGATGGATGGATGGACAGATGATGGTGATGATAGAGATAATGATGGTGATGATAAATGATAGATATAAATGGTATATACATCCATATATATATAAAAGCGAAATGCCACTCACGCATCATCACGGAATCTCCAGGACCGTAAAGCCTACAAACTTGAAATTTGGCACATATGTTCCTCTTGGCTTCTAGGTGCTCACTAAGAAAGGATTTTTCAAAATGACCATCAGTGGTCATAAGTGTTGATTTATCAAGCCCATAGTTCCATAATGGAACACTGGTATTCAGCTAGTGCTAAAATAAATTGTACTGTATGCTGGATAAGAACCCAAGAAAATATTATTTCATAATGAATGTTAGTCTTTAATCTGTCAGAAGATATTTAGAAATGTATAAACATTACATAATTTAAAAAGATAAGACTAACAACTTTCATTTACAAGGTAGTTATTGGTTATAAATTCTTACAGAATAAAGATGAACCACAAGAAACCGTCCTATCCGTAAATGTTAGATCTCAAATGCTCGTATAGTGTCTTTGCTGACTGTAATGAAAATAGTATAACGTTAGAGCTGACAGATACAAACTGCAAGAATCAAAAACTATCCACATGGTGCATAGAAAACAACCTGTACCTGAACATCAGCAAGACAAAGGAGATGGTGTTAGACTTCCGGAAGAGAGAGGAACCTGCCCCACTTTACATTGAAGAGAGCTGTGTGGAGTTTCCTCCTTTAAATTCCTGGGAGTCTATCTCAGCGAAGATCTCATCTAGAAAATCAACACGACCCAGGTGGCCACAAAGGCCCAACAGAAACTCCACTTCCTTAGGGGTCCTGTGAAAAAATAAAGTAGAACAACAACTGATGACCTCATATTACCAGTGAGAAAGCATCCTCACTCATTGCATTATGCTGTGGTATGCTCGCTTGATAGCCGCGGATAGAAAGACATTACAGAGGATGGTGAGCACAGCACAAAACATTGTGGACTGTCCCCTGATACCACTAGATCAGGGGTCACCAATCTTTCGGACCTCAGGGACCACTAAATTCATAATTTCAAATCCTGCGGACCACTAATATGATCTGCCTAATGACTGGGTGTGTGTGGCTATGTGGTCATGTGACTGGGTAGGTGTGGCCAACTCGATGCCACTCACGTCAAGGGGCGCGTCGCCAGCCTCTACTCGCCCCTCCCTTCCCACCCACTCCTCGCCTGCCCATCCGGGCTACTTAGAGCCCCAACAGGAAGCAGTTGTTGGAGCTAAGCAGCCCCCATGAGAAAGAGTTGGTAAAACAGCTGGCTCAGTCCAAATTGGATCTGGCCCAGAAGGAGGCTCAGCAGAAGCACCTCACTGAGGACTAGGAGCATAGGCTTTCCAAGCAGA